>CAUYRH010130557.1:0-11097 GCA_963574655.1 Perodicticus potto | reverse complement strand
GCTGGCGGCAGGCCAAGGCCCGGCAGAATTCCTAGCCACTGTTGATGACGCCCAAGGCAGCACCAATCAGGAATTTACGGGAGTCCCTGTGTAGTTCCTGGCCGCTCCTGGTGGTGGGCCAAGGCCCTGTGAGGCGCCAATTGGGGTGCAGGAGTCCCTGCGGCTGTTCCTGGCAGCAGGCCAAGGCAAGCACCAATCAAGGCCACTTGGGAGTCCCAGAGGAGTTCCTGGCTGCTGTTGGCGGTGGGCCAAGTCCCGGCGGGGTGCCAGTGGTGGACCGTGACGGGGTCCCCCCAAGTTCCTGGCCTCTCCAGGCAGTGGGCTGAGGCCCATGGGGCACGGATTAGAGCCACGCAGGGGTCTCTGCAGAGTCCCTGGTGGTCAGGTGGTTGGCTCAGTGGGGGGCGGAGTGGAGCCCTGCGGTTTCAGGTGGAGTTCCTGGCCTGGGGGCTGGCAGGGGCTTGGTGGGGCCCTGGAGTCTCTTACCTGGCAGGCCGCTTGGTTTGCCAGATAGGGAGTATGGTCCTCCTCCCTCAAGTCCTTCTCTCTCAGTTGCAGCAGAGGTCAGGCTTCTGGTGCATCAGGTAAGGGGAGAAGGGTGTCCTGGAAGTTCAGAATGGCGGAAACCTGTAGTTCAGTTTTTTTGCCTGATGCTTGGTTTTTTTGAGTCACAGCTTGCCTCAGCAGAGGTGACCTGCAGTTATCAGTTCTCTCTCTTGGCTGGGCTCCCAGTCTTCAGCTCAATTGGGCAGTTTCTGGAGGTTATCTTTCCTTTTGGACAGGAGCCTCTGTCAGAATCTTGCCCCTCCCTCCTTGGCTTTTCTGAATTTTTTAAAAGCTGTTCTCTACCTTTTTGGAGGTACTGCTTACTTCCTTGATTAAGATATAACCGTGATTAAAGCCTATTGGTTTCATTTAAAAGGGTACTTCAGTTAAAAGTTCAAAAGCAAAAATGTCAGCTGTTTGTCCTAGCTAATGTTTGGTTCATTCCTCCTCACTCATCTGTAGTCTTTCTTCTTTGCTGATCATGGAGTTTTGGCCAGTCAAAGGCAGCTGACTTTTCAATATGTTTTAGGAAGGCACATGCTGAGCTCTAGCCAATTCAGCTGTTTTCGTACCTCATTTCCGTTTTCTGCACATCACTTTGTCTTTTCTGTCCATGAATCTGCTTCAATCAATTTGCATCATTGGAGTCTCTCAGAACCTATTCTGGTTCAGCTTTCCAATTCATGAATTACTTGTTGCTTAGTTAAACTTTGTTAAATTTAATTTGTCAGAAGTGGGTTCTGAAGTGAAGCTTGTAGAGAAACCCAGGAGCACATATAGTCAAAGGGAGGCACCTGTGGTCCCATTGTGTCCATTGCTCTCTCACTACAACCAGGGCTCATGGGCAAGTTCTTTCTCAGATTCCAAAGCCCCACAGATTTGTGTTTTGAGCTTTCCAAGTTTGTTTGAGCAAATTTTTGATCCAAACTGGGTTTAGAAGTCATGACACAAGCTAAAATAGGTCCAGGATTGGACTGGAGTGATAATTAATTAGCTTGGATCCAGTGGAGGCCCCAGATTTCTGACTGGGTCAAGGAAATCAGTAAATGGCAAATCAGCTATTGGAAATTCACAGACATTTTTTGTGTTGTATACCTTTGTTCTTTTTTCTGTGTAAGGAAAAGAATCATTACCTAAGTCCATCATGGAATCTGAGAACCAAAGCCAAGGTTCAAGGTAAAAATAGAATCCTTAATTTCTGAAGGACTGAGTACTTCACTATGCTTATTTGCATAAGTATACATATTAGGCCCTAGAAACAGCAAATACTTAAAGGAAGTTAATGATTGTTTAAAACAATAAAATCAGTAAAGATTGATAGTATGAATAAAAATAATATTTAAGAACCAGTAAATAATTTTTTAAAAACTGTAAGATCTGCGTCTGTCTATATGTGTCTGTGTATGTTTATGATATTTTGCTATCAAAATATGTAAAAGAGGGTGGCACCTGTGGTTCAGTGGGTAGGGCGCCAGCCCCATATACTGAGGGTGACAGGTTCAAGCCCTGCCCTGGCCAAATTACAACAGAAAAATAGCCAGGCGTTGTGGTGGACACCTGTGGTCCCAGCTGCTTGGGAGGCTGAGGTAGGAGAATCGCCTAAGCTCAGGAATTGGAGGTTGCTGTGAGCTGTAATGCCACAGCACTCTACCGAGGATGATAAAGTGAGACTCTGTCTCTATAAAAAAAGAAAAAAAAGAAAATCAAAATACATAAAAGAACATTAAATAGTTAGCTTAAAAATAAATGCCTACATCAAATATTTTAAGAAGATAGAAAACAATTCAAATAACTTTTAGTTCATGTACCTTTAATAGTACAATAGTTGGGGAAGATGGCAGACTAGAGACATCTCCTTTGCAGCTGCTTGTGAGATTGGGGGAAAAGGTCTCTAGCCAATTCTGACTGGGGAGTTTTGCCCAGACACATTGCTTCAGGGGCATAGGGAGGCAGCAGGAGACTCCAGGAGCCAACTAAGAAGTTGAGAGCAGTGAAGATTTGGCACAGAAGGTGAGTGCTTGTGTGCTAGCTGAGGCTGGCTGGCCACATGCGGTGGCAGTTTTCAGATAGAGAAAACCTGCCCTGCCGGGTTTTTTTTTTTTTAACCTGGGCACACTTGCTGGAGTTCCTTGGAAGAGCTTGGGCAAATGAGTGATCTTGAACAGTGCATAGGGGCCAGAACTGAGCCACTGGGTGGAGTGGAGCTCTCGTTTGGCTGCTGGCTGGGCACAGCCATTGTAGGAGAGCTACCTGGGAGGAATAACCTGCAGGGTGCTTAGTGTGAGGCCAGTTCTGGTGCACATGCTGAGCTGGGCAGCCACCCATGAGGAGACCTAAGGGAAATTTGCTTTCATGGAAAAGCCACTGGGTAGCCAAGGGACACTGTCTGGAAAAGTCGAGTGTGTCTATTCAAGTAGGCTGATGAGAGTTTCAGGCTCCCAACCCCTGTGGGGATTAAGGGGTAAGAAATCAGGAAGATGAGACCAGGTCTCCTCAGCAAGTCAATGGCTTCCAGGCCCCATCTAACATAGCCATAGCAGCGTCATTAGTAGCATCTTGCCTCTTATCCCCCAGAAAGTTACCTGTTATCCAGGCAATATATGGCAAGATATATATATATATCCTTTGTTTTTTCACCTCCCCCCTAAGATTTTCACCTTTTTCACCTTTTTATATTTATAGTTTTTCATTGTTTCTTCTTTAGTAAGGGCTTCATTTTTGCTACATTTTTTCTATTCCTGATATTCTTCCCCCCCCAGTTTTTTTCTCTTAAAGTTTTTTATTATATTTTTATTTTTACATTTTTTCAATAATAAGGGCTCCATTTTTGCTATGGCTTTTCTACATCTTTTATTCTTTCCTTTTCATTTTTCTCCTTTTCTCTTTTTGTAAAGATTTTTCTACTTTTCTTGTCTTTCCCACAAAAATTTCTCAAATAATGACTAAGATATAGCCCCCTTTGTAAAACTTACATAGTTTTATTTTTACTTTTTAATACACTTTTTTATTATCATTTTTTAAAATCTTTTTTCAGATGTTTTATTCTTTGTTAATCAGTATTCCATTAATGGGACAGAGCCTCACTCTAAGGCCAGGGCTGGGGTGCCACAGCATTGGCCTGGCTCAAGGAGGTCTTGATCTCTTGGTCTAGGAGGTCCTTCTAGCTTAGGCCTTTGGAAGGACACTATTGGTAGGTCCTCACTGTGATATATCATTGTTTTTTTGTTCTCTATTTGGTGGAGGTGGGGTCTTGTTTTTGTTCAAGGTGTTAAGGAGCTCCTGAGCTTGAGGGACCTACCCATTTCAGCCCACCAGAGGCTGGGAAGTGTGGTTATGGGTCAGAGCATCCTGCTGAACATCACTATTACTCTTTCTGTTCTTTGTCTCTTTCTGTTCTTTTTATCAATCTATCCTTTTACCCCGCTTCCTTTTTCTTTTCTCTTTTTCTGTCTTTTCTCCCTTCTTGTTCTTCACTCTTCTCTTCCTTTTAGTCCCATCCTAAGAGGACACTTTCACACCTATGCACAGAGACAAGGTAATTTAAAGAGGAGGAAGTGAAAGGAAAAAGTAGGGGAAGGAAGTGGACAAGAAGAAAATACTCAGGAGGATGAATCAACACAAAAATTCTGACAACATGAAAACCAGAACAGAGCAATCCCCAAGGGATCATTGCGGGGGGCGGGCGGTGGGTTTCCACTTCATGGAGGATTCCATCTATAAAGAAATGATAGAAATGGCAGAAGGGGAGTTTAAAATATGGATGATAAAAACAATGAAGGAAATTGCAGAGAAAGTGGAAAGTAACCAAAAGGAAATCCAAAAACAGAATCAAGTTAGGGATGAAAGATATGAAGAATATATAAAGGATATAGTGGAGCTTAAGGAGTCAATCAGGGAACTTAAAGATGCAGTAGAAAGTATCAATAACAGATTAAACCATGGAAAAGAAAGAATCTCAGCTAGAGGATAAAGCTCTTGCACTAACACAGGCAGTTAAAAAGGCAGGAAAGAAGAGAGAGAAAGCAGGACGTTCACTGAGAGAATTATGGGACTTCATGAAGCATTCAAGCATACGAATTATAGGTATCCCAGAAGGGGAAGAAGAGCTCCCCAGAGGATTGGAAGCCCTACTGGAGGATATTATAAATGAAAATTTCCCAAGTATCAACAAGGATTCTAATGTATCCCTTTCAGAGGATATCAAACCCCAGATCATCTCAACTCAAACAGAGATTCTCCAACACACATTGTCATGAATCTGTCTGAAGTCAAGAGAGAAAATTCTGCAAGCAGCCAGGAGTAAGCACAAATTGACATATAGGGCAGAGTCATCAGGGTGACAGTGGACTTCTTAATTGAAACTTTGCAAGCCAGAAGAGAATGGTCATCTACCTTTAACCTTCTTAAATAAAATAATTTTCAGCCTAGAATTCTATACTTTGCTAAGCTAAGCTTTAAAATTAATGGAGAAATCAAATCTTGTACTGTTATTTAAACATTGAGGAAATTAGCCACAATAAGACCAGCTCTATAGGAAATCCTTAGACCTGTTCTCCATACTGACCATCACAATGGACCACCAGCCAAGTAAACACCCAGAAACTAAAGGGCAAAACCTAGCTTCCATAATGATATAAACAAAGGATAAAATAAATCAATGGACTTTCACAAAACAAGATGTCCAGAACTCCACCAAACTTGTCAGTTGTCTCAATAAATGTTAATGGCTTGAATTTCCCACTCAAGAGGCACAGTTTGGCCGATTGGATAAAAAAGCCCAAGCCATCCATACGTTGTCTCCAGAAAACACACCTAGCATCAAAGGTCAAAACAAGACTAAGGGTGAAGGGTTGGCAAACAATATTTTGTGCAAATGGAAATCAGAAGAAATGAGGGGTTGCAATCTTATTTTCAGATATGAGTGGATTTAAAACACCTAAAGTCAAAAAAGACAAAGATGGACACTTCATACTGGGTAAGGGAATAATACAACAAGAAGACTTTTCAATTCTAAATATTTATGCACCCAACTTAAATGTGCCCAGATTTATGAAACAGACTTTAATTAGTCTGAGCAATGTGATATCCCATAACATCATAATAGCAGGGGACTTTAACACCCCTCTTACATAGCTGGACAGATTCTGTAAACATAAACTAAACAAAGATACAAGGGACTTAAACACAACCCTGGAACAAATGTGCTCAATAGACATATACAGAACATACCACCCCAAAGCTAAGGAATATACGTTATTTTCATCAGCCCATGGAACATTCTCCAAAATAGACCATATACTAGGATGCAAATGAAACCTGAACAAAATTAAAAGAATTGAAATTTTGCTTGTATATATTCTCAGACCACAAGACAATAAAGGTGGAAGTCAACTCCAACAAAAATTTTCATCCCCGCACAAAGGCTCGGAAACTAAACAACCTTATACTGAATGATAATTGGGTCAAGGAAGAGGTAAAGGAGGAAGTCAATAACTTCCTTGAGCATAACAACAAGACACAAACCACCAAAACCTGTGGCACACTGCAAAAGCAGTCCTAAGAGGGAAATTTATTGCATTAGATGCCTACATCCAAAAAACAGCACATCAATAACCTAATGAATCATCTTAAAGAAATGGAAAAGAAAGAGCAATCCAATCCCAAACCTAACAGAAGAAAAGAAATAACTAAAATTAAATCAGAAATAAAAAATTTAAAACAGAATCATTCAGAAAATTAATGAAACAAAAAATTTGGTGAAAAGATAGATAAAATTGATAAACCTTTGGCCAGATTAACTAGAATATCAGGCACTGAAATCACAGAAACAATAAAAAATCTTCCAACAACAACAACAAAAGCGCAGGACCAGATGGCTTTATACCAGAGTTCTATCAAACCTTCAAAGATGAGCTTTTACCTATGCAGCAGAACCTATTCCAAAATACTGAAAAGGAAGGAACCTTCCCTAACGTGGTCTATGAAGCAAACATCACCCTGATTCCAAAACCATACAAGGACCCAACCAAAAAGGAAAACTACAGACCAATTTCAGTAATGATTATTGATGCAAAAATGCTCAATAAAATCTTAGCTAATAGATTGCATATACACATTAAAAAAATTATACACCATGATCAAGTAGGCTTTATCCCAAGGATGCAAGGTGGGTTTAACATGCACAAATCCATAAATGTAATTCACCATATCAATAGAAGCAAAAATAAAGACCATATGATCTTCTCAATAGAGACAGAAAAAGCATTTGACAAAATTCATTATCCTTTCTCTAACAAGAACACTTACGAAAATAGACATAGGTGGCTCATTTCTTAAGGTGATTGAAGCCATTTATGATAAGCCCACAGCTAATATCACACTAAATGGAGTAAAACTGAACATTTTTCCACTTAGAACTGGAACCAGACAAGGTTGTCCACTGTTGTCATTGTTACTCAACTATGTAGTTCTGGAAGTTCTAGCCAATGCAGTCAAGCAAGGAAAGGATATAAATGGTATCCAAATGAGGGGCAGAGGAGGTCAAATTCTTAGTCTTTGCTGATGATATGATCTTATACTTGGAAAACCCCAGAGACTCAACCACAAAACTCCTGGAAGAGATCAAGAAATACAGTAATGTCTCAGGGTATAAAATCAATGTCCACAAATCAGTAGCCTTTGTATATGCCAATAACAGCAAAGTCAGGAAGCAAAGCAAGGACACAATTCCCTTCACAGTAGCTTAAAAGAAAATGAAATACTTAGGTATATATCTAATGAAATGAAGTGTGCATGTGGGAATACTTAAAGGACGTTTCATATCTTGATATGCTTGCATTACTAGTAATAATTTTATAAATTTGAAATCAATATTCAATTATTGTGAGTAGATTAGAAATATTATTAGGAATAGGGTGCAGAGTATGAACAAAGGGAGACAGTAATGGAGGATTGATTCAGAAACAATTTCCTGGCTGAAAGCGCAAAGCACAAGACATTGTCACTTTAATATTCTGAAGCCTGGTGTCCGGGATATTCACACCAGTCCCCCTCCTGGACTCAGGCTGCAGGCTTTGAGGCTGTTATCTGCCATGGCGGGGCTGTGTGCTCTGGGAGAGTGGTTTTGGGGAGCATGGAATCTTTAAACTATGTTCAACACAGGAAGATTTGCTCCAGGTCAGATAAGGAGATGAAATATCTCTTTTCTTTTGTCACCTTAGTTTGGCCAGAGGAGTCTATCTGTCTGGACACAAGCAAAGTCAAGAAGCAAATCAAGGACACAATTCCCTTCACAGTAGCTTTAAAGAAAATGAAATATGTCAGAGTATTAAAACATCACATCTGTGATGCGTGACTGGGGGTCAGTTAGGGTTTGTTCCTTGAGTCAGCCTCTAATTGTCTACCTTATCAAGACTCTGTATTAATATACACAGGTATGATTTAATAAAAAATAAACAACAATAAAAAGTAGCAAGTAAATCCATACAATTCATGTAATTAGTAGTAGAATTAGTCTAGTTAATAGAAAAGCAAGCACAGCAAGAACCATGATGGGATTGTTTGCCTTGCCTTCATGAGATTTATGATTGTAACACTGATGTATGAAATAAATACAGAGCTAGCCTGATACTAGGGGTGGCATTGAAAACCTCATGAAGAAGGGCATGTTGCCTCCTGAATCCTTGCTGCTCTTAAAACTATCTCTTTTGGAATTCTGGGAAGATGGTTGACTAGTAGCAACCTTTGGCAGAGCCTCCTGATCAGAGGCAGTCAAACTGACAGAATCAGACTCTGAAGCCAAAGGTGACAAGCTGAGTCAAGAAAGAAGTTTGGCAGCTGAGCAGTTCTTATGGTACTTTGTACCCATAAGAAAACAAATTACGGGTAAAAAGTATATCATCTAGAGGACAGGAGAACCCCCTCCCCCAAGTAGGAGGCCTATTGTAGGCTCTCTGCAAGTGAGCAGGGAACAAAAGACCTCTCATTTTACTGCACTGAAGAGAGCTGCTAAACACTGGTTCTCTTTCTCTAGGGAGGTCCCACTTGTGAACCTAGGCACCACCACACCTGGCATAAAATTTAACAAATATTTTCCCCCACAATTCCGAACTCCCAGTCCCACCCTTCCCTCCCCCTCCACTGCATGGTAGTCTGAAGTTCTGCCCCCTGCAGAGCACAGAGCGTTTGATCTTTTCCTTAGAGATCTGGGCATAGTGTAGATTGCTGAACATCAGAATGGAATCTGTGACTATTGGGGAAGAAAGAGGGCAGGAAGAAAGGGACACTCGGCAGGAGGAGGAAATTTCCCCTGGTTATGACTTTGACCAGCCAGTGGTGGTGTTGACCCTTGGTTTGGGCTGTATCTGGCAGGAGGGGGTGCAGAACCCCTGGCTGTGATGGTGCCTGCAAGTGGGAGAGTGGTTGCCCAGTGTGGACTGAGTTTAGCGGGTGGGACTAGTCCCCGGCTTCAACAGGGCCAGTGAGCAGAGGGTTTCAGGGTGTGGACTGAGACTGGCAAGTGGGGGAGTGGTCTCCTGACTCCAGCTGGGCCTGCAAGCAGAGGTATGCCAGGTATGTACTGAGACCAGTGGGCAGGAACATGGTCTCCTGACTCTTTAACAGCTGGCGAGCAGAGGCTTGCTGGGTGTGGACTGAGACCTGTGAGTGGGGACGTGGTCCCCTGACTCCAACTGGGCTGCTGAGCAGAGGAGCAATGCCAGTGTGGACTGAGTTTGGTGGGCACGGCTTGGTTGCCCGGTGTGAACTGAACCTGATGGTTGGGGTCTCAGACTCCTGGCTTTGATTGTGCCAGGGGATGGGGTGTTGACAACCAGTTGGGAATTTGATGGGCATTTTGCAGCTCAACAGAGGGGACCAGCTGCCATACCCTCAGGGTTGCAGGACAGAACTGTCGGAGGATTTCTGTCTGCAGTTGGAGACCCTTGGATCCCTCTCTGTTGAGCAGGGTTTGTACTACATGAGACAATTTGATTGGAACTCATGTCTGGGGCTGTCTACCCTGGGACACTGTGAGGTTGACCTTCGAAGTTCTGTAGCAGAAAAGAACTGAATGGTGGGGTTGGGGTACTGCAGCTGTCTGTTTAAATCTCTCCACAGCTGAGATTTAAACCTAATACTGTGGCTTCTTAGGATAGGGTAGAGGTTGGCTGATTTCAAAACAGACAGCTTGTGCTATCTAACCAAGTAGGTCCTCAGAGTCTCTGGCCAAAACTCTGAGATGTGCCTTTGTAAGGTTGTAGGGGATAAGCCTCAATTACAAAGCCTAGCGCTTTGGTAAGGGGCTGATTAACTCTACTACCTGGGAATCCCAATTCAATCTCACCCTACCAGTTCCAATAACCAAACATTGGAAAATAAACATGGCACAAAACCAACGGAAGAACTCTGGCAACATGAATAGCCAGAGTAGATCACCCCCCACCCCGAAGGAATGACAAAGGAGATACAACTGAAGATGCTATACATACGCAAATGGCTGAAATGTCAGAAACTGAATTCAGAATATGGATGGCAAATAAGATGAATAGAATGGAAGAAAAGTTAGAAATTGAAATCCAAAGAGTAATTCTAAAGGTGTCTCAAGAAATTAACGAATTCAAAGACAAAGTCACCAAAAATGTGGACACAATGAGAAAAGAGGTAGCAGAGCTCAAGGAAATGAAAAAGTTATTTGAGGAGCTCCAAAATACAGTAGAATCCCTTAGTAATAGAGTTGACTAGGCAGAAGAAAGTATCTCTAAAATTGAAGACAAAGCTTTTGAATATTTCCAAACACTCTAAGAGGCAAACAAATGGAGAGCAAAAACTGATCATTCCCTGAGAAAGTTGAGGGATTGCCCCCCAAAGATCAAACATTCGTCTTATAGGAATTTCTGAAGGAGAAAAGGATGATCCTAAGGGTCCATTTGATCTTTGATAAGCCTATCAAACACATTCAGTGGGGGAAAGATTTCCTATTTAACAAATGGTGCTGAGTGAACTGACTGGCAACCTGTAGAAGACACACTGGACCCCCACCTTTCACCATTAACAAAAATTGATTTTCACTGGGTAAAAGATTCAAGTTTAAGACATGAAACTATAAAAATACTCGAGGAGAGTGCAGGGAAAATACTTGAAGAAATTGGCCTGGGAGAATATTTTATGAGGAGGATGCCCTAGGCAATTGAAGCAACACCAAAAATCCCATTACTGGAATCTAAAAACTAAACAGGTTTTGCACAGCTAAGAACACAGTAAGTAAAACAAACAGACAACTTTCAAAATTTGGCTCAGTGCCTGTGGCTCAGCAGGCTAAGGTGCCAGCCACATACACATGAGCGGGTGGGTTCAAATCCAGCCCGGGCCTGCCAAACAACAATGACAGCTGCAACCCAAAAATGGCCGGGTGTTGTGGCAGGCGCCTGTAGTCCCAGCTACTTGGGAGGCGGAGGCAGGAGACTCGCTTGAGCCCAGGAATTGGAGGTTGCTGTGAGCTGTGATGCCACAGCACTCTATCCAGGGGGACAGCTTGAGGCTCTGTCTCAAAAA
>CAUYRH010130556.1:0-40300 GCA_963574655.1 Perodicticus potto | reverse complement strand
GCCTGTAGTCCCAGCTACTTGGGAGGCAGAGGCAGGAGACTCGCTTGAGCCCAGGAATTGGAGGTTGCTGTGAGCTGTGATGCCACAGCACTCTATCCAGGGTGACAGCTTGAGGCTCTGTCTCAAAAAAAAAAAAAATAATAATAGCTACAATATAAGTATTTGTGGCGGCACAGTGGCTCACACCTGTAATCCAAGCACTCTGGGAGGCTGAGGCGAATGGATAGCTTCATCTCAAGAACCCCAGACCAGGGCGGTGCCTGTGGTCCAGTGAGTAGGGCACCGGCCCCATATACCGAGGGTGGTGGGTTCAAACCCAGCCTTGGCCAAACTGCAACAAAAAATAATAGCTGGGCGTTGTGGCAGGCACCTGTAGTCCCAGCTACTCAGGAGGCTGAGGCAAGAGACTCACCTAAGCCCAGGAGTTGGAGGTTGCTGTGAGCTGTGTGACGCCACGGCACTCTACTGAGGGCGACAAAGTGAGACTCTGTCTCTACAAAAAAAAAAAGTTCCAGACCAGCCTGAGCAAAAGTGAGACCCCGTATCCACTAAAAATAGAAAAACTGAAGCAAGAGGATCACTTATGCCCCCCAAGAGTTGGAGGTTGCTATGAGCTATGATGCCCCAGTTTTACTATTCGTAAAACAGAACTGGAAAATAACTTTCCTAATGTTATTTTAAAAAATTACCTAGGGAAGTCAACAATAACCATCACGCTTAACAAGAAAACATAAAAAAGGGTCTCAAACAAAGCGATTAGGAAAGTACGCTTTCACCTGCACTAAGCTTTCACTTGTACTAAAGGCCCACCATTTTAAAAAAATTTTAAATTAAAAGGTACAAAATAAAGTTGTCTTTTCTAACCATTATTATTCAATATTTTCTGGTGATTCTGAATAATAATAAAATTAAAATGGTAATACATATAAGTAAAAAAATAATAAAATAATAATAAAAAATGGTAATACATATGAATACTGGAAAGAAAAAACCCTCAACTTCTAGATATTATTGTTTATCCAGAAAAATCCAAACAAATCAATTCAAAAACTTACTAGAATTAATAAGAGTTCAAGAAATAGCTAAATACAATATTGACATATATAAATTAAGAGCATTAGTGAATGCTAATTTAAACAGTTAGAAATTATAATATAAGAAACGCCCATTCACAATATTGAATATTACAAACTTACCTAGTTCAAGATATACATGTGAAAAGCTATAAAATCTCCCCAAATTTGATGCACTTTCAATCAAAACTGTAGCTCCGTGGTTAGGGCACCAGCCACACACACCAAGGCTGGCGAGTTCAAACCCAGCCCGGGCCTGCTAAACAACAATGATAATTGCAACAAAAAAATACTTGTGGCGAGCACCTGTAGTCCCTATTTGGGAGGCTGAGGCAAGAGAATCACTTAAGCCCAAGAGTTTGAGGTTGCTGTGAGTTGTGAGGCCACGGCACCCTACCTAGGGGCGACACAGTGAAACCGTCTCAAAAAAAAAAAAAACCCAATGAATATATCAGGTTTTAAACTGCATAAATTGTAAGAGCTAAGAAAACACAAAATTATTTTTGAAGAAGAATGGGGAACAGCTACAGAAATCCTTACAATAATAAGGATTATTGCAGGAATAGTCAGATCATTGCCACAGAATAGAGATTTACAAACATACCTGAAGGGGATTCCTGAAATAAAAAGCAGGAACCAGCCTGATGGAAATAGTTTAAAAATTAACAGAACAATATTTAGAGCTGACAAGCAAGAGAAAACTGGTATTTCAACATAGGGAAGAACTTATCTAAAAATGGAGACAAGTACGGGTGGAACCACAGATCGGGTGGTGCTGGCACTGACCATCCCTACAAGAAGTAATTAAGATGTATAGATTAAGTAAGAATGATACACTAGAAGCTAAAAATAGACATAATTTATAGAATATATACATATGAAGAAGGAGTTTGTACTGGAAGGTGGTGAGCCATTTCTACCACCCCTCTACTATTTAGCTTTGTCTTAACTTTGTAAAGTTTTTGTCTTTCAATAAACTCTGAATGTCTTAAGGTAGTGTGTGTCTTCAATTTCAACCAGGTTGTCCCAACTGCTGGGAAGAGAGGTTCCAACTGAGAGACTCTAGCTGTGGTATCCCCCTTCCCCATGTGTCTCAAAGGGTGCTACTACGGTCCCTAGTAGGAAAAAGTACAGAGAAAAGCTTTGGTTGCCACCCCACGGGACTACCGACCACCTGCCTTCTGAGAGGCACCCTTGTCTATTTTAGTGTTTATTGTTGGTTGGTGGTGTCTTTCAACTCTTAGTCTGACCACCCAAGAACCTCAGTTGAAAGTTCCAGCACGCTTTCACCAATGGCTACATGGGCATTTATTACAAGATGAAAAGGGCATTTCAGATCAATGGGCAGAGTGGACTCTCTAATAAAAGCTACTGTGAACACCAGCTTTACATTTGGAGAGAAAAATGAAATGCAGATTTCTACCTTATACCATGCACAAAAATAAATGCTATACAAATTAAAGATGTAATTATAAAAACCAATGAAATTATTAATGTGGAATGTGTAAAGGAATATTTTTAATCTTGGCATGGAAAAAGCTCTCCTGGGATGCATCAAGGCCAGACACCATACAGGAGAGTGATGGATCTGACTACATAAAACTAAAGAATTATTTTAAACACAATACCACATACTAAGTGAAAAGACAAATGTCAACAGGCCCATGAGGGAAGGGGGAACATTTGCACTGTAACAGGCTCAAACAAATAAAAATACTAACTCCTCAAGGGGGGGGAGGGGCAGACAAAAGACCTAAATTGGCATTCACAAATGAAGAAACTCAATGCCCAATAAACAAACTGTAAAGCCAGGCAACTTTAACAATAAGCAAAGAAATGCAAATTAAACCAGTAATACCAGCTGCTGAGGAATCTGAGGGGAAAGCTTATTCTGTGAGTGGGGAATGTATCTTGAAACAAGCCACACTCAGTTTAGCTGGTATGTAGATCTGAGTTGTGGCAGGAAGAATCCTTTCACTTTGCAAGTGGACCCTAAAAAGTAGTACACCGGGTGTTTTCTGGTATGGAGATTTTGTATCTTTTCTAACAATCTGGATGTTATTGGAGACCATTCTCCTAAGGGAAATTATCACAAGACTAGGAAAACAAACATCACATGTACTCAGTACTCAACTGAAATGAGAAGATTAACCCCTACTTGAGAGAAACACGAGAGAAACAGTCAATGAAATTCAGGTAAGGAGGAGAGGAAGGAGAGGATGGGTAAATTCCCACCCAACAGGATACAGAGCACAGCTATGACACACTTCCTGGGTGAAGGACACACCCGCAACTCCGACTTTAACCTTACAACAGCAAACTAGGAAACCTAATTGTATGCACCCCCATATCAATCTGAAATTTTTTTAAAAAGTAGTACACGGAAAGACTTTATATACACGCAATCTCTGTCTGGGTGGTCAAAATTTCACCTACTTACCATGAAAGAGGAGACAATAAGACCTTATAGGACTACTCCTATCTGGGTATATATTTAAAAAGAAACTAACAAAATCAAAACTAGTAATGACGGTTATCTGTGGATGGGAGAAGTGAGGATTAGGCTTTTGGAGGATGGCTCGCAGAGAGATTCTTCTCGCTCACTCATCGATTTTGTGAACCATATGAATGTATTACATACTTAAAAACTGACGTACAAAAAAAACTGTTTAACAAAAATCATTAAAACCGGATTTGATTTTTTTCATACATTCACACACAGCACTGCCGGATGTTATGGTTTTGACTTTTCAGACAGAAACTAACAAGGGGCCCCTGATCCTAGATTACAGCCTTACTGAGATTCCAAGTTGGCGCTTACAGAAAAAGACTTTCGAAGGGCAGTTTGGTAAAACATGTTATCAAATGTAGAATTCTCATACCCCTTCACCCAGCAACGACATTTCCAAACACTAATCCTAAAGAAATTACTAGATAATGGCATAAAGATGATCTTGCTGCATTATTTACTACAAGGGGAAATTAGAAACTGTTACTATCCCCCCCCTCGCGTGGAGACTGGTAGCATAAATTGTGGTCATCGCTACAGAGGTTGCAAGTCTGCAGACCACATTTTGAGCTGTAAAGCCCCAGAAGCTCCCTGTCCCCAGCTGTGACTCTCTCCCTGACCCGGTGCCGAACCTCTCACCTGGTCAGCTCAGCGGAGCGGTGGTTGCTGTTGGAGCAGAAGATGTTGTTGGACTTGCGCGTGCCGTCCAGGAACTCATGCACGGACTTGCTGCGCAGCTCAGCCAGGGGCCGGGACTCATGCTTGAGGAACCACTGGTGTGCCTCGAAGCACTGCGCACAGAGGAGCTGCTCGCACTCAAAGCACCAGAAGTCCGCCACCTCCTTGCAGCGGATGCAAACTGCCCGCGCGTCTACAATCTGCCGATACACCGACAGGCGCCGCTGCAGACTCTCGAAAAAAACATTATCCAAGACCGGCGTGTCAGTGCCCGGAGGCCAGGGCTCCTGGCAGATGGGGCACTGCGTGACCGGCGCCTCCAGGCATCCCGAGCACAGAGTATGCAGGCAGGGCAGCAGCTTGGGGCACTTGGCTTCCACTCGGCAACGCTGACAGTGCAGGAACTGAAACTCATCCTCCTCTGTGGATTCCTGGGAAATCAGAGTCCGGGTGAGGTCTGGAGAAGTCCCAGGAGTCCCCACCCACCGGCTATCCATAGGTTAGGGCTGAAGGCCTGAGCAGGATCTCATATTCCATTCCTGTCTTTGGGTGATGCAAAACTGTCTTATCAGCACCTCTATACCCCCATTGATTGGGGTCTTCCTGCTCTGGCTGCATAATTTATTGAACATCTACTTCCCACCATGCCCGCCCGGAGACACAAGGTGTCCTCTGGCTTTCAAGCAACTCGGTTTGGAAGGTAAATACACTAAGTACGACCTCATATAAAGTGCTAAAGAGTTAAATCACTACCAAACGCAGCAATTCCACTCCTTGTGTATACCCCAAAGACCTGAAAACAAGGATCCAGACAGATACTGTATGCCAGTGTTCGTGCTAGCACTGCTCACCATAGCCAAAAGGTGGAAACAGTCCAAATGTCCACAGATGAATAAGATAAAACAAAATGTGGTCTACCCATACAATGAAATATTATTCAGCATTAAAAAGGAATCAAATTCTGATACAAGAATAGACATTGAAGACATGCAAAAGGAGGAACACTGTATGATTCCACTTAAATGAAGTGTTTAGAACAGGCAAGTTCATCCAGACAGAAGGTAGATTAGAAATTACCAAGGGATAGGGCAAGAGGAGAGCTGAGAAGCTGTGTTGGGGTCTCAGGACACACCATTACAAAATATGACTGTAGGAGACCAGAATATGCCACCCCCAAAATACACTTTTTGGCATATTTGGAGCTGGTTATTCTGAGAAACTGCAGACCCAGGAATAGCTTTGAAAAGCTGTCCTTTTGTAAAAAATAAATTTACATCTATAGAGGAAATCTACGTTAGTAAAAGTATCAGAAGAGAGCCACTCCAGACAATTTTAACACTTTTACACCTATTACTTGAGAACTTTTTATCTACATAGCAAGATAATCTTTACTCACCAAAGGCATTTCCTCCCCACACCCTCCTATAGCCTGTGTCTCCACCACTCCCAGAAGCCCCATGCTCCTCTTTCCTTTCTGTAGCTCAAGATGCTATTTAGGTTTCAATCATCTGACTCTTCTCAGTCTATTTTGTGGGACTCCCAAGTGTGCATACATAAATAAATAGGGAATTCCCCCTGTTAATCTGTCTTAGGGCAACTTAATTCATAGCCCAACCATGGAACCTAGAAGGAAGGGAAGCCATTTTCCTCCCCTATAACTTAAAGAGTACAGAGTTGCAGGGAAAGTGAAAATGTCATGGAGATTGTCTGGGTGCGGTGGCTCACACCTATAATCCTAGCACTCTGTGAGGCCGAAGCAGGAGGATTGTTTGAGCTTAGGAGTTCAAGACCAGCCTGGCCAAATTGAGACCCTGTCTCTGAAAATAGCGGGGTATTGTGGTTGACACCTGTAGTACCAGCTACTCTGGAGGCTGAGGCAAGAGGATCATTTGAGCCCAATAGTTTGAGGTTGCTGTGAAGTATGATGCCATGGCACTCTACCTGGGGCACAGAGTGAGACTCTTACCTCAAAAACAAAATATATGGAAATAGATGGTAGTGATGGTTACACAACATTACAAATGTACTTACTGCTACTAAATTGTAATTTAGAACAGTTAACATGGTAACTTTTACATTAGGTGTATATATATTTTACCACAATAAAAAATGCAAATAAAAGGCGCTTAATACAGTACGTGGCACATATTAAGTGCTCGTAAATGTTAGCCAGTATTGTTAAGTAATATTATTCTTAGTTATAATAATGCATGCCAATAATAAAAGTTATGTAAGGTTGTAGAGGACGCCAAGAGTCAGACGACCTCTGAGCGAGATGATTTGCGACTGAGGGGCGGACACTCGGGCAATTCATCCGCAGGTGTTCGTTGCGGAGAAAGAACCTGAGCCCCCACCTGTCATGTACCGTTTCAATAAAAGACTCCTGCGGAGGCTGCTCGGGACTACCCTGTATTTAAGGTTAGCCCGCCTCCTTGCAAGCTTGTACTTCTAATCCGTGTTATGCCTGGTTCCTTCGTGCGGCGACCGAGACCGGGGCCATAGGGGTCGCGACATAAGGTACTCTCATGAAAGAGAAGCCTAAGTAGGTTCCTTTGGGGTGAAGATGGTGGCGGGAAGGAGGGCAGGAAGAGCATTCCAACAGGATTTCGGAGAAATTACAGGCCTTGGCCAGTTTCCCATCTTTGATCTGGCAACTTGGGTTTTAGTTTTGCTATACCTAGGACATTCTCCCTGCCCCCAGGCTAGTGTAACCAGGCTACAACCTCCATTCTCTCCAATCTGTGGTCTTTCATCTGAGGCAGGAGTTGCGCGGCAAGGCTCGAGAGTGCGCAGGAAGCCCTATCCTGGCAGCCACTGACCCTCGGCATGAAACCCAAGTGCTCGGTGGAGAACCGCGACCCCCAAACGTCCCCCATACACACACACAGCTGATCCCGGTCCTCTTTTCTACTCTATCTTACCCTCCCTACGCCAAGACCGTCCGAAGCCCGGTCTTGCCTCTGTGTCACTCTTTAAGGTACTTGACCAAGTCGTCCATTAGACCCTCTTCTGACCTCTTCCCCTACCACAGCAAACCAACAGAGCCTAACCCCACCATCCCCAAACTCATTACCTCTGTAGAACTGTGGCTCTCGTTGGGCTGCTGGCCTTCGGGGGGGGTATCTGGGGGAGGCATGGTGGGTGGGTGCTGAAAGGCGAGGTTCCGCGGAGATCCGGATGGTGCAAGCTCCTCTTGCAAGTACTCTACAGTTAAGTTTCGATTCAGGGTTTTGATCTAGGAGGGCGGGAGGAGAAGCTTTACTGGAAGCGTGGGCCAGGGGGCTGAGTCCCCCGAGCTGTCTGAAAGGGGCGGTGCCGAATCAGGGCCCGCCTCCGAGAGGAAGTGAGACAGGAGCAGGGGGCGGTTCTAGGGGTCGGAGAGGCGGACTGTGGGATTTGAAAACACTCCCAGAGGCGGGAGGAGGGCGGGGCCGGAGAGGAGCGGACCTACAGCTAACTCCGGTGAAAGAGGCAGGGGCGGAGTTGACCAGGAGCGGGGCGGCCCCACCACCGTGGCTTTGATCCGTTGGTTCATCTCACTTTGGCGCCCTTTTGTGCCACCGCCAGCAGGAAGCTAGGCTCACAGAGATGAACCGCACGTGGCCCCTGCTTTCCAAGAACCCCAGATCTAATAGAAGAGCAAGCCTCCAAAAGGAGGCTTTCTGGAAAGGAGATTCCCTCAGCTTGGACTTGAAAGAGCTGTGGGAATTCACTAGGGATTCAGGATTGGGGGAGTACTTTGAGAAAACAGCACCTAGAAAGGCTTTTTTTTTTTTTTTTTTTTTTGGAGTTTTAAAAAATTAGAGCCTATTCGGGAACTAGTTTTGACCATTTTCATATTTAAGAGGAGACTCGTGAGAAATTTTGGCTAAGGCTGGTCGCAGTGGTTCACGCCTGTAATACCAGCACTCTTGGAAGCCAAGGCAAGAGGATCCCTAGAGCTCGGGAGTTCCAGACCAGACTGAACAAGATAGAGAGCACTCCCCTCTCCTCTAAAAATAGAAAAATTAGCCGGGAGTTGCGGCAAGTGCTTGTAGTACCAACTACGTGGGAGGCTGAGACAGGAGGATCACTGAACTCAGGAGTTTGAGGTTGCTGCGAGCTAGACTGAGGCCATGGGCACTCTAGCCTGGGGGACAGAGACTCTCAAAGAAAAAGAGAGCGAGAGAGAAGAAATTGTGGCTAAGGGGTGTGCTGGGAAATCGTAGCTAAGGAGACGGGGACCAGTTCTGTGGGTGATAGAGTGGGTGAAGGATTTGGAACCAGAGAACAACACGTTCAGAGGTACATGTAGGGTCAGTCACTCTGACAAACTAGGCGCAGGTGGCTTGGTCTAGGATGCAAAAGAGGGACCTGAGTTACAGGCACTGGAGGACACTGACTGGAGTTGAGGGAACAGGGAGATACCTTGAGTGGCAGCTGGACAGGATGGTACATCTGAGGAGGCAGGGAGGGATGGGTAGAGTTGGCTATCAGTTATGAAGAGGAAAAGGTCTCAAAAAGTAGGTCTTGGCCAATGGAAAAGCATTCTTGCCAGAGTCTCGGCTGTTGAGAAAAAGGTGCCCAGCTCTTGGGGGCCTCACTGGGCCAGTACCCCAGCTTCAAACTGCAAACCATCCTACTGCTATACTGGTGACGGTGCACCCGTTCATTTCTCTGTCCAACTTAGACTAGAAGGGATAGTGACAGGACCTTGCTGTTGTAAAGCTGATAGTTTGGGGGGTAGTAGTGAAGGTAGACCCAAATTCCCAGGGACTGTGAGAGGCCTCAGGTGCCTGCCCTATTCTCCAGCCTGGTCAAGTACCCCTCTGGACCTTTAGAATCAGTCCACCAAAGTAGGAAAAGCCAAATATAGGTGGGTGGCCATCTGCAGAAAGGACCTGGAAGCAAAGCAAGCTATGGCAATTTGGGGATTGGGAGATGGTTGGCTGAGAAGACAGGACTGGGAAAGCTTTATTAGTTTCTTTGCTTGCTTTGGAAGACAGCCTGCTCCAACGTCCTGATGGAAATTAACACTTCTCAAATTTGCGATTTACACTTGTGTTTTCTGAAGCCATGGAGAGGCAAGTTATCTCTGGGTACCTAGATCAAGGGGCAAGCTGTTCTGGACCGGCAGAACTCAGAGTCTTACCTCTGTGATATTCTGGGGCCCCCAGCCTATACATGAAATTTCTCTTTTTGTGCAGGAATTTAGGCCTTCCTTGCCATATTTTGACTCCAAGTGACCTGGTTGTGTCATCATTCAACAAATAAGTACTTGAGATCTGTTTTGTGCCAGTCCGGCTTGCTGAGCTATGGGGGACACAAAGAGGAATAATTTGCTGACCATGCTCTGGAAAAACACTAAGTTAGATAAGGCACGCCCCCCTCCATTGCGTGAGTTTACAGAGGGAGTGCTAAGAAGGCTGATAACAGCATTTTCTAGATTTTTGGAGACGATTCAGTTCCTTAAAACTCTCTTCGGAAGCCCAGTTTCCCTTCTGGATTGTCAAGGAGCAGAGACCAGGCGGCGATGACTCCTGCGGGCTCGCGGGAATTCGGACCACGCCCTCTGACTGGTGTCGCAGTTTGATCCTCCCAGCACAGGAGGCGCTGTGGAATAGCGGGAGAGAGCTCAGACCTGCCGGCGCCCCTGCCACCGCCAGTGGCTGCGCAAGTGAAGCCGGACGCAGTGGCCAGCAGGGGCGGGGCTGTGTAAGCACCGGCTGGTCAGGGTGGGCGCCGCGCGGAGGCGCGGGGCGTGTCCCCTGTCAAGAGCCATGCTCGGCAGGTCTGGGTACCGCGCGCTGCCCCTAGGGGATTTTGACCGCTTCCAGCAGTCGAGCTTCGGCTTTCTGGGCTCGCAGAAGGGCTGCTTGTCCCCGGAGCGGGGCGGCGTGGGGCCGGGGGCCGGTGAGTGGCCGCCCAACACGGTGGACTCAGAGGGGACTGGCCGGCATCCCCAAGCCCGAACTCTAGGCCTCTAAAGAGTCGGCCGGCCTGGTACCCTCGAGCCCTGAGAAGAGGGACTAAGAAAAAGAAACGATGTGGAGAAGGGGCTGGACTGGGCACTGGGGTACTAGCGCTGGTCCACCCTCCCTAGGGTCATGGGGCTGTGGCCCCAGAGCCAGCGTAGCTACCATCCTCCAAAATCTTGCCCTACCATACTTCTTGGTTCTTATAAGCCCTTTAGGCCTAGCTAGAGGTTTCGAGTTTCCATTTTTCATAGAAAGACTCTGAGGTCTGGGCAGAAGAGCCACCAGCACAATAAGGATATCTGCTACAGTTAGAAATGGAAGAATCTTCACCCTAGAAGGCGCCTCTAGAAGCCTGGGGCCCTCAGCTGCCAGTGTGTCTGCCCTGGTTCTGTCTTGCCCCTTGGCTCCCTTGGCCCACAGGTCAAATCCCACACTCTTCAGACTGACCACCAACTCTTGAAGGATTTGATCCCTCCCTGGCCATCCTGTACTGACAGCTGTCCCTATTTAAGGATGCTTTTCCTACAGAGGCCCCATGGGTCAGAGCCAGGCAGAAAGTTGAGCCTTGGTACCCCCTGAGGCTTGGAGACCTCAGAGGACAAAAGCTTTTTAGAAGGATGGAGCCAAGCCTCCTGGTTCCTATCCAGGGTTGGGAGGAGAAGGAAAGCACCAAATAACCTCCTCCCAGTTTCCAGGGCTGTCTCAATGCCACTCCTGTCCTAGGCTCCTGGTTCTCTGGGGTCTGGACCTTTGGTTTGGATGAGTCTCGTCTTCCTGGTCCCCTCTCCCCAACAAGTTGCTTGAAATATGCATTTTTAATGGACCATAGGGCATTAAAATGGGGTGAGGGATAGAAAAGAACATGTCATCTTTCATCTGTGGCTCCTAGGTTAAGGCATTGTCTCCATAAAGATGCCTCAAAAGCACACTTCTGGTCTGATGGTAGAGGAGGAATGTGTTATGCCTCAGCATTTAGTTCACCCCAGCACTTACAGATGCCAGCTGCTCCCGGGTCTGTGCCAGGTATGGGTGGGCAATATAAATTAGGTGAGGTGGACTGACCCCTGCTCAGTCTAGTGAGGAGAACATCATATGGATTAGATTCTCAGACTCAGTGGCTGTTGCCTAACAGGGAGTAAGCCTTTGTGTGGGTTGTGGGACTTGGGACAGATTAGTGTTTATGCATTGGATGAGGGAACAATTCCTAACTAGAACCTGCCCAAAGGTATTAGGCAAGGGGCCACGTCGCAAACCCTGAGAAGGAAGGAAGCTCTAAAAGGGAGAATGGGTGAAAGGTGCATGTGATCAGGTTCACTCTACTTGCAGCTTTTCTGCCATGACCATTTGGTGATCCTCAACTGCCTCTTCTCTTGTGCCCCCAGATGTACCCCAGAGTTGGCCCTCCTGCCTCTGCCATAGCCTCATCAGTTTCCTGGGGTTCTTGCTGTTGTTGGTCACCTTCCCAGTTTCTGGCTGGTTTGCCCTGAAGGTAAGGCTAGCTGGTAAGTCCCCAGGGTGGTTGGGCCACACTGAGAGTTTTGGCACTGATGAATGTATTTTCTCATCCTCTACTCCCCTTCCTTGAACATTGTATTTTTACACCTCTGTGAAATGGGCTAGGCAAGGATGGTTCATTCCCATCTTTCAGATAATGAAACTGAGGCTCAAACTTGTCCAGAGTCAGACTGGGAGCTAGTAAAGGGGTAGAAATCAGTCTTCCTAAACTCCCAATTGCTGGGATCTGAATACTGACAAGGTGCACACAGATATCTTTGCCAAATCCTCCATTAGGATTAGTCTAAGTTAGAAATGAAAACACCCAATTGGGCCAAACAGGATTTAATGCATAATGGGAATTCAGACCTGGTTTTCAACAAATAGTGGTGCAGCTGGGAAAAAGATGAGTAATAGAGCTATAGTTTAGTAAAACCTGGTGTGGAGGTAGAAGCTCAGGTAGTCCTTGCCTTTTGTGTCACCTTAGGCAGCTGTCATCTTCTCCAGAAAGCCTGTAGGTTTACCGTAGTCTGGGAGGGAATCCTTAGAAGGTCCTACATCATAGTTCAAAACTGCCACAGAAACAGATGCTGTGTGACCTTGGGCATTTGCTTTGCCTCTCTGGGCCTTCATGTCTTAATTTGAATATAACTGCTTCTCTGAGGGCTCCAAGAACCTAAAGATGGCAAAGCCCTTTGCCTGGGGGTGTTATTGGATCAGCCTAGCCTTTTTCTCCTAATTAATCCAAGGGCAGACAGTTTCTTGGTATGAGTCATATCTAGGATCAGAACACAGAAATGAAGTTTCTCTAAGGATCAAATCAGTACAGGATGGTGGTTGAGAGGCATGGCCTTTGGAATTACTCAGAAAGAATTGCATTCACACCTTGCCTATTTCATTTAGGGGCTGTGATTTTTGAGCAAGTCACCTAATCTTTCTGAGCATTATTTTTCTCATCTGAAAACAGAGCTAAGGATACCTGACTGTGACCAAAGTTAGGTGAAGAAAGAGGAGGAAGTGGCCTGGGTAAGTGTCATTAGCGAGCCTAGGTTGACCACTTTCAACGTTTTCTCTTGCCTTTGTGGACAGATTGTGCCCACCTATGAACGGATGATTGTGTTCCGCCTGGGCCAGATCCGCAACCCCCAAGGCCCTGGCATGGTTCTTCTCCTGCCCTTCATTGACTCCTTTCAGAGGGTGGATCTGAGGACAAGAGCCTTCAATGTCCCTCCCTGCAAGGTGAGAGGCTTCTCAGCTACTCTGCACAGAGGAAGTGGGGGATTGTGCACTGTGTATTGTAGGTGCCAGGACATTGGCCCCTGGGGGGAGGGAGGGAGGAGAATAGAAAATTGATGGACACTAGGAGGACATCCTTCTACCTTACACCTAATCCCACATACTTGGGGACACCATTTTGCCCTTGAGGAGTTAGATGCTGATGGATGGGTCATGCTGGGTGGGCCCAGTGGACCTGACCTCCCTGTAGCCTCAGCCCCTGAGTGTCTTCTCTCTCTTGGCCTCCCCCCACAGCTGGCCTCTAAGGATGGGGCTGTGCTGTCTGTGGGTGCTGATGTCCAGTTTCATATCTGGGACCCGGTGCTGTCGGTGATGACTGTGAAGGACCTGAACACAGCCACACGCATGACAGCCCAGAACGCCATGACCAAGGCCCTGCTCAAGAGGCCGCTGCGGGAGATCCAGATGGAGAAGCTCAAGATTAGCGACCAGCTCCTGGTAAGCAGCTCCTCACAGGGGAGAGCTCGGTGGCTGGCATATAGTCTAGCTCCACTTGCTAGGTCACTTTGATCAAAGCATTAGATCATTCTGGACCTCACTTTACTTTATATCCTAAGTGTGTAGCTACCTTTGAAGAGCCAGTGTCTGGGTGGAGCCATGAGTTGAGGAACAAAAGATGGGCACAGACCATAGTGCTCATGGGTACACATGTCCTTGAGAAGGGGAAGTAGCCCCAGAAGAAATTCTTGGGGCCTTGCCTGTGGTTGCTGAGGTTTTACCCTTCACTGCTCTGCCATGATGGCACTGGCTCAGCTGTCCCCATTTGGGCTCTGATTCACAAGGCAGGCAGGTGGTTGAAAGGAGCAGGGACCCTCCCAGCCCAGTCACCTTCTGGGGAATTCCATGCCCACAACACAGCATGTACGTTCTTATAGTTTTAGTTTCCTTTTTGGAATAGAGTAAAGAGGACATGAGGACATTTGGCTCTTTTTCCTGCCTCTTCTCCACGTGTATGGGAAATTATCCACATGCATTCACCTTAAATTTCCTCTGCTACAAAATGGGGTAGAAATAAAAACACATGCAGGGGCATGTCCTTGCAGCCACTTTTAACTTGTGCTTCCTCCCATATCCTGATGGGAAAATGTGGGTGAAATTTTTCTTCATTCCCCTCAGCTCTGCTTTCTACTGGTCCATTGGGGTTAGAGGACTGGAGAAGGAGTGGGATAAAAGCCAGTCCTGGAGGTCCTGATCCCTTCAGGAAGTAAAGTGGCAAGCAACCAGCTAGGTGAAATTCCTGAGAAAATACTATTTGTGATCATAACAAGAGCTCTCCTGTGCATAGCACTTTATGATTTAAAAGTCCTTTTGTCTGCCTTAGTGTGTCTCAGCTTCACATTTTTGCTCTAAGAGTGCTGGTATTACTGTTTTATTTTGGAGGGAGGGAGCTGAGGCTCAGAAATGATTTGACCACAGTCAACGGCAAAGCAGGACCAGAGGCAGACCACCTGGCCTCCCCCCACCTCCTAACCTCCCTCCCTTAATCCAGTGTTCTGTATAGCACAACTCAGATAATAAATGGATAACAGTTTTTATTCATAAAGCCACATCTCATATTAATTCATCTTTAGGAAGAGAAAACTGATCTTGGCCTTGTTGGGCATTGCTTTGGTATGAGAGAGGCAGTTTAGGGAAATCAGTCTCACACCAGGATGTGTGAGTCATTTAGGGGCCCTTCACGCAGACTGAGTTGGTGCCTGGTAGAGTGGGGTCAGTGCCTATGCTTGAAACAAAACCTCAGGAAATCCAGCACAATACCTCAAGCCCTGGTTCAGGTGTACATTTCTCATTCTCACTCTCCTTGTCACCTGCCCTTCATCTGGAGGAACCACAGACTGCCCACCTCCCACCTGCTGGACCCTCCTTAACT
Source organism: Perodicticus potto (assembly GCA_963574655.1). Classification (NCBI taxonomy): domain Eukaryota; kingdom Metazoa; phylum Chordata; class Mammalia; order Primates; family Lorisidae; genus Perodicticus; species Perodicticus potto. The sequence goes on along the minus strand of CAUYRH010130556.1, from coordinate 25,423 downwards.
GCCACCCACTTCATATCCCTTCACTGCCTTCTCCAGCCCCATTCTATCCTCTCTGTAGGACGCCTTGCCTCCTGCCTCACCAGAGAAAGGACTCAAGGACCCCTTGCATGTCTTCTCTAGGTGAATGTCATACTTAGAAACCTGCACCAGAAACCCGACTCCTCACCTCTTACCACTGCCCTCCCGTGTCCCAGCACATCCAGGTATTGCTGAGCCCAGTGGTCGAGCTTCTCTAGCATCTTGCCAGAGCTGGGTATAGTTTACAGAGTTGTGTCTCCCTCAGCCTATCTGGGCTTCACAGCCCACCCTCTATCCTGTACCAGATCGGCATCATTTCTTGGCTGCCGTTTAAAGCAATGTCTCCCATGGTCTCCATGCCTCCACCCTCAGCCACCTCCAATTTTGTACCTACAGAGCAGCCAGGAATTTCTTTCCAGAAAGCAGGTCTGCTGTCACCTTCCTGCTTAAACTTGCTGGAGCTCCTTGTTGCTTGTAATAAATCCAATAAATTCAATCAAATAAATTGAACAGGAACAACTCACCTCTGACCTCTCTAGTCCCAACCCAACATCTGAGAGTCCAGCCAAGTAGAATTCTGGTTACTGCCAACTCCCTGAATATTCCAGACTCTCCTGTATAGGCTTTCACACATCGTGGTCAGATTGACTGGAAGGATCCTCTTCTACCTGGAGAATCTCTCCTCCTATTGGCCTCACTCCCCTCTGCTGGGCTCACTACCACCCTCCCTCCTGCCTTGGCACTTACCACAGTTGGGTGATTATTACCCTCTGCTTGCGCTCCCAGGCTGGAGCTTCTCAAGAGCAAGGGTGGTGTCTCCATGGCCATGCAAGGCCATACTGGCTGGCTCAAAAAGGTATTCAGGAAAGGCTTGTTGAATGGGCTCCATTTCTCCCCACACTATCCTCCAGCTGGAGATCAATGATGTGACCAGGGCCTGGGGGCTGGAGGTGGACCGTGTAGAGCTGGCAGTGGAGGCCGTGCTCCAGCCACCCCAGGACAGCCCAGCTGAGCCCAGCATGGACAACACCCTCCAGCAGCTGGCTCTCCACTTCCTGGGAGGAGGCATGAACTCAGTGGCTGGAGGAGTCCCACCCTCAGGGCCAGGTGAGGAGCTCAGGTAGCAGGGTGGAGGTGCTCACCAGCTTGATGTCCAGCACAGACTTTGCTACTCACTCCCTTAACCAAGCACCTGTGTTCAGTGCACACTCCAGCCAGCTATTCACCCACTCTGATTCTAGAGCTGACCGGAGCTAAGACAATGAGAAGAGTCCAGGTGTTTTTGAGTATGTAGAGACCTTAGGAGGAGCTGACAGACAGTTCCAGAAGGGTTCCTTGAAAGAGAGTTTTACATCTAAAGCTTGGAGTAGCTTAACACTTTGATTACAAAGAAGTAAAGAATTATATATGCTATATATTTTTTTTATTTTAATCGTAAATTTATAGTTAAGGAATATGTTTACAGAGTGTTTTAGTGAAAGTACAACAGACCACCACTATGGGTCAGCAGCTGACAGTGGAACAGTTGGTCATGCTGAGAAACCACTGGGAGGCTAGAAAACAACTTCAAAATGGTGGTTATTCAAGCAGCACCCGTAGCTCAGTGGGTAGGGTGCCAGCCACATGCACTGAGGCTGGTGGGTTTGAACCCAGCCTGGGCCAGCTAAAACAACAATGATAACTGCAACAACAACAACAACAAAAAAATGGTAGTTATTCACAAAAACCCCTGGAAATTAAAGAGTTAAACAGGGCAGGGAGTTTAGGCTGAAAATTCAGGGGCAGCATTTTAGCAGAGGAGGAGGTTGAAGAGAGGCCTGAAAGGGATGTAAGAGGAACCTGCCACAAAAGTTAGTCACAGTGAGTGAACTTGACCTTGTCAAAATATTGGCCTCTTCCTCTCTGCCTTCCCCCACCCCAACCTTGTTGACCACCCACAGTGGACACCGTGGAGATGGTGAGTGAAGTTGAACCTCCTGTCCCTCATGTTGCGGCTGGGCCCAGCCCGAAGCAGCCTGTGGCTGAGGGGCTGCTGACTGCTCTACAGCCCTTCCTGTCCGAGGCCCTGGTCAACCAAGTCGGGGCCTGCTACCAGTTCAATGTCATCTTGCCCAGTGGCACCCAGAGCATCTACTTCCTGGACCTCACTACAGGTGCAGCTTTCTTCCCTGCCTGCTTCCTGCCACCCAGGTTGCTTGTTCCCTTCCCCATGGCACTATTTTAGACTACCCCTGCCTGCCCCTGCCAACAGTTTGAGGTGAACCCACAGCAGTCAGGCTCAGACACTGTTTCTAGACAGTGATTATCCAGGCCTTGTCTCCTGCTGTCAGCAGGACAACTCAGCTGGGCTTCTAGTGCCGGGCCCTGCAGAAGGGTTCTGTGCTGAGCATTCTGGGTATTATGTTGCTACTGCTCATCTGTGATTGAGGGAATCATCATCCCTAATTCACAGATTTGGAAACTGAGGGTCCAAGCAGTCAAACAGCAATAGGCCTCAAACCCAAGGTATTTTTTTTTTTTTTTTTAGAGACAGAGTCTCACTTTATTGCCCTCCACAGAGTGCTATGGTGTCACAGCTCACAGCAACCTCCAACTCCTGGGTTTAGGCGATTCTCTTGCCTCAGCCTCCTGAGTTGCTGGGACTACAGATGGCTGCCACAACGCCTGGCTATTTTTTTGTTGCAGTTTGGCCAGGGCTGAGTTCAAACCCGCCACCCTCGGTATATGGGGCTGGCGCCCTACTCACTGAGCCACAGCCACCACCCCCAGGGTATTATTAATAGAACCTGACTTCTTACCCTGTATCTCTGCTCCTCCCATTGGAACAAAACTCCTACCTCCCCCTTAGTTGTCCCTGTACTAATACTGTTTTCTTTTCTCCCACAGGGCGAGGAAAGGTGGGACATGGGGTACCTGAGGGCATCCCTGATGTGGTGGTGGAGATGGCTGAGGCAGACCTGCAGGCCCTATTGTGTAGAGAGCTACGGCCCCTGGGGGCCTACATGAATGGGCGGCTGAATGTGAAGGGCGACCTGGCTGTGGCCATGAAGTTGGAGGCTGTTCTCAGGGCCCTGAAGTAGAGGCCTTGGCTGACCATCTGTAGCCCAGCCCCAAGCCTGGCGCTCAGCCAGGGGGTGGGGTGAGCGGGAGCTCCTGGAGGAGGCACTGGTCTGCACCATGGGGAGTTAAGGCCCTAAGATGCTTCAATCCCAGCCAGCAGCCCACAGATGGAGGCTGGGAGAGGCTGAGTCAGGCTACCCTGCGCTCTGTCCTCCAGTGGTTCTCTGAACAAGCCTTTGCTGGGTGCCCCTCCCTGAGCTGGGTACTGGAGTGACGACAGGAGAGCCAGGCCTGCTCTGCCCTGCCCTGCCCTGCTGGGGCTTCCTGACTGAAGAGGCAGGACCCACAGAAACAGCCTGTTGGCAGCTGACTCAGTCCCTTTGTGAGGGAGCAAAACATGGCTCAGGCTTTAAGCCCCAAGGGGGGACTAGTGGGAGTACGGAGGGGGAGGGAAGGCAGCCTCCACAAAGAGGTCACTGCAGCCAAGGCGTCTGGGGATTGGGCTGGTCTTGCCTTCCTGGTTGCAGTCCAGGCTCACAGCTAGTAGGGGAAAGAGCAGGGCCTGCTGCTTCCCTGGCGCTACTCCCGAAGATGCTGGGACTATCTACACTCCTTCCTGCATGCCTGACAAGCTGGGGCCCAGGGCAGCATGAAGGAAAGCCCTGAGTTCCTGTGCTTTTTACCAGAGGTTTGCAAACGTCAGACAAATAAATGTGTTTACAATGTACAGGAGAAAGGAAGTGAGCAGGGGTCTGTGTGGTATGGGGTGGGTTGGGGGCCCATGAGGTAATGCCCCTACTGCTGGTGCAGGCAGGGACCAAGGCCCTGGAGGCTGCACACAGTGTCTCAAAGCCCCTGAGAGCGGAGCTGGGGCAGGGTGGGGAGCTCTCTGTTTCTCTTTGCAGTCAGGTACGGACTTGCCAGGTCAGCAGTGCACAAGGGCTCACACGGGGTGGGAGTGGCACTGGGCTGGGGGGTGCTTGTGACCTATTCAAGAGAGGAGTTGGGGCCACTATCAGCTTCCCCCGCGTACACACACCCTGGGTCACTGTCGGTTGGCTTAAGGGAGGAAAACAGTCATTGAGGCCTGGCCCCACGCCAGCCCTGCTTTCATTTCTAGTGCTCCTGCCCCAGAGAAGGGGGGTGTGACTTGTCTAGTCCTAAGAAAGAAAGATCACTTCCTGGAAAGACTTGTGTAAGACCACAAAAGCAGAGCCTCCCCTTTTAAGAACAGCCCTCAGTTCTAGCACTGCCCCGTTTCTCCTCCCACGCCTTCCTGGGCCCCAGGATCAGTTCAGCATGCCCCTCTGTCCTGCCCTGCCACACGCTGCCCCATCCTTTCTTCCTCGTCCTTCCGTGTAGATGCTCCACATCGCCTGAAGCCCAGTGCGGACTCCACTGTCATCAACACAACCACTGGGGTCCAGGTTTCTAGGGCGCCTCCCAAGCATCCCAGCCTCCTGCAACTTCTGCTGCCCATCCCCTCACCTGGATGACCTCCCCTGGGCTCTCCCAGGACTTTCCAACTGGGGCTGTCTGTTCAAAAGCCCTCCAGGCCTCAGCGGCCACACTGCACACCTGCAGAGGTCCAGTGCGGTTTGGTCCCCTATGTTCTTGCTTGGGCTCCCTTACCCTTTGCAACTGTCTTTGCGCGGGTTCCCACTGCCTGTGTTACTGTCCTCGCATACCTCTTGCCTACCCCCCTGGACTGGAAACTCCCAGCTTCAGCAAGGATTCCCTTTGTGGCAGCTGCTCCTAGGGTGGAGCAAGGCGGCAGGGAAAATGAGACGGAAACAGGGGGAATTGAAAGTTTTCAGATTTTCTTTGTGGGTGCAGGAAGTCAACCTAACGTTTAGAGGAAACTGAAACTTTTCTGGACGTCTGTGTGGGTGGAGGGCAAGACCTGCTACGGGATGTTAACCCCACACCCTAAGGAAGAAGCTCATTCCTCAGCTAGCACTCCAGGAATGGGAGCCTGGTTCAGTGGCTCTGGGCTACAAAAACTGAGCAAAGCTTGGAGACCACAGGGGAGGGAGGACAGAAGACGGAGGATGGAAGACCCTGAACAGGTAGGCTGTGGGGAGAGAGGAGAAGGGTGTGTCAGTCAGAGAAGGCTTCCTGGAGAAGGTGAGGTCCCCCACTTCAAAGCTACAGTTCCAGTTACATAGGTGATGGGAAGGGATGCGCAAGGACATTTGTCGGAGGGAAGTCCCTCCAGAGCACGGCTGAATGAGGCAATGGGGGAACTCTGCTTCAGGGAACTAGAATCTACTGTGAGGAGGGGATATGTTTAAGGAACCAAAATAATAACCACTGTTGTTTGCCAAATATGTCCCTACACTGCAGTAGACATGCCTATATCTTGTTTTTTTTCCTTGATAACCTGATGAATAATGACAATAATTAAATTATGCTAGTTGATATATTGATATACAATGTGTTATTTTGATTTCTTTCTTTTCTTTTTTTTTTTTTGAGACAGTCTCTCCTTATTGCCCTCACAGGTGCCTCATGACCCTTGGGCTTAAGTGTTTCTCTTGCTCAGCTTCCTGATGTTATTTTTAAATAACTATTTTTAAAAAAATTTTTTTGAGATAAGAGTCTCACTCTTTCACCCTGGGTAGAGTGTAGTGGCATCAGCCTGGCTCACTGTAACCTCAAACTCCTGGGTTCAAACAAGCCTCCTCCCTCAGCCTCTCCGGTAGCTGGGACTACAGGCGCCTGCCACTACGCTCAGCTAATTTTTCTAGTTTTTAGTAGAGACAGGGTCTACAAATCCTGAGCTCAAGTGATTTTCCTAACGTGGCCTCCCAGAGTACTAGGACTACAGGTGTGAACCACCATGGATGGGCCTAAATAAACTATTTAAATTTTGATTGACTAATGTATTCATACTCAAAAATGTAATAAGATTAAAAAGACACACTATGAAAATTGTCCTACAGACTCGGCGCCCGAAGCACAGTGGTTACAGGCCAGCCACATACACTGAGGCTGGTGGGTTTGAGCCCTGCCCAGGCCAGCTAAACAACAATGACAACTGCAACAAAAAAAAAAGCTGGGTGTTGTGGCAAGCACCTGTAGTCCCAGCTACTCAGGAGGCTGAGGCAAGAGAATCACTTAAGCCCAAGAGTTTGAGGTTGCTGTGAGCTGTGACGCCATGGCACTCTACCAAGGGTGACATAGTGAGACTGTCCAAAAAAAAAAAAAAAAGTGGCTTGGCGCCTGTGGCTCAAGCTGCTAAGGCGCCAGCCACATACACCTGAGCTGGTGGGTTCGAATCCAGCCCGGGCCCCGCCAAACAATGATGGCTGCAACCAAAATATAGCCAGGTGTTGTGGCAGGCGCCTGTAGTCGCAGCTACTTGGGAGGTAGACGGAGGAGAATCGCTTAAGCCCAGGAGTTGGAGGTTGCTGTGAGCTGTGATTCCATGGCACTCTACCCAGCGGGACAGCTTGAGACTCCGTCTCAAAAAAAAAGAAAAAGAAAAAGTGCTGGAGCAGTTGGATATAAATATGGGAAGAAACTTGAATCTCAACATTTTACTACACCATACACAAAAATTAATTCAAAAATGGATCACAGACATAAAAGTAAAAGCTGAATCTATAAACTTTTAGGAGAAAACAGAAGAAAATCTTCAAGACACTGGAATAAGAACAAGCAAAGATTCCCTAGACCATTATAACTTTTTAATGGTCTGAGGTTTTTTGCGGCGCCTGTGGCTCAGTGAGTAGGACCCCAGCCCCATAGACCAAGGGTGGCAGGTTCAAACCTGGCCCTGGCCGAACTGCAACAAAAAAATGGCCAGGCATTGTGGCGGGGGCCTGTAGTCCCAGTTACTCGGGAAGCTGAGACAAGAGAATGGCCTAAGCTCAGGAGCTGGAGGTTGCTGTGAGCCATGAAGCCATGGCACACTACCAAAGGTGACAAAGTGAGACTCTGTCTCTAAGAAAAAAACACCTCAGACCATTAAAAAGTTGTAAATGAGGGCGCTGCCTGTGGCTCAGTGAGTAGGGCACCAGCTCCATATACCCAGGGTGGGAGATTCAAACCCCGCCCCGGCCAACTTGCAACAAAAAAATAGCCTGGTGTTGTGGCAGGTGCCTGTAGTCCCAGCTACTTGGGAGGCTGAGGCAAGAGAATCGCCTAAGCCCAAGAGCTGGAGCTGTGAGCTATGAGCTGTGACGCCACAGCATTCTACCAAGGGTGACAAAGTGAGACTCTGTCTCTAAAAAAAAAAGTTATAAATGAGACTTCATCAAAATTTAAAAGTTCTCACTCTGGGAGGCCGAGGCGGGTGGATTGCTTGAGTTCAGGAGTTTGAGACCAGCCTGAGCAAGAGAGAGACGCTATCTCTAAAACTAGCCCAGCATTGTGGAGTAGGGGTGGTGGTGCTTGTAATCCCAGGTACTTGGGAGACTGAGGCAAGAGGATTGCTTGAGCCCAAGAGTTTGAGGTTATGTGAGCTATGACACCATGGCACTCTACGCAGGGTGACAGAGTGAAACTCAGTCTCAAAAAAAAACAGAAATTAAAACTTTTGCTGTTCAAGTTGGAGCACTAAGAAGCTGGAAAGACAAGTTACAGAATGCTAAAAGACCTGTGTCTAGAATAATATAAGAAAAATCTGCGTGTGTGTTTGTGTGTGAGTAAAGCTATAAAATCTTCCCAGATTTAATGCAATTTCAAACAAAATCCCAATGAATATGTTAAGTTTTGAAACGGCATAAATTGTAAGAGCAAGAAAAAAACCCCACAAAATTATTATTATTATTTTTTAATAATATCAGTATTTATTTATTTATTTTTGCGGGTTTTGGCCGGGGCTGGGTTTGAACCCACCACCTCCAGCATATGGGGCTGGCGCCCTACTCCTTTGAGCCACAGGTGCTGCCCCACAAAATTATTATTATTATTATTATTATTTTGTAGAGACAGAGTCTCACTTTATCACCCTCCGTAGAGTGCCATGGCATTACAGCTCACAGCAACCTCCAACTCCTGGGCTTAGGCGATTCTCTTGCCTCAGCCTCCCAAGTGGCTAGGACTATAGGCCCCTGCCACAACTCTCAGCCACAAAATTATTTTTGAAGAATAAAAGTTACAGAAATCCTTACAGCAATATTTATTAAATTATAAGTGCTTTGGCCCAGCAATTCATTTCCAGGATTTGATCTTACAGATAAATCCAACCACATGCGAAATATCGCATTTTAAGGATTATTCACTGCAACAGTGTTTCAAGCAGCAGAACCCAGAAATAATCTAAATGTCCATCAATACAGGACAGGTTAAATAAATTATGAAATATCCACAGGTTAGAATCTCTTGTAACTGCAAAAAATAATAGTCTGCCTGTGTTAACATGGAAAGATTTCAAGGGGATAATGGGAACAAAACGGCACTGTGCCATTTGTATAAAAACAATAAAAACCCAGAGGATATATGTTTGGATCTTTTTGTATATATGTTTAACAACAACAAAAAAAGAATCTCTGGAAGAATAACCAAGAAACTAATAGCAGGGGAAGAAGGTGTGAGAAATATGTGGATGGAGTCATGAGTATGTGGGACAATTTTCTTTCTTTCTTTCTTTTTCTTTTCTTTTCTTTTTTTTTGAGACAAAGTCTCACTATGTCGTCCTCGGTAGAGTACCATGGCGTCCCAGCTCACGGCAACCTCCAACTCTTGGGCTTAAGTGATTCTCTTGCCTCAGTCTCCCAAGTAGCTGGGACTACAGGCACCCGCCACGCCGCCCGGCTATTTTCTTATTGTAGTTGTTATCTTTGTTTGGCAGGCTTGGGCTGGGTGTGAACCCACCAGCCCCAGTGTATGTGGCTGGCGCCCTACCCACTGAACTATGGGCTCTGCCCTATTTTTTTTTTTGAGACAGAGTCTCACTATGTCACCCTCAGTAGAGTGCTGTGGTGTCACAGCTCGCAGCAACCTCAAACTCTTGGGCTTAAGCGTTTCTCTTGCCTCAGCCTCCCAAGTAGCTAGAACTACAGGCACCCACCATAATGCCCGGCTATATTTTTGTTGCATTTGTCATTGTTGTCTAGGGCCCGGCTGGGTTTGAACTAGCCAGCTCTGGTGTATGTGGCTGGCGCCCTAGCCGTTGAGCTACAGGTGCCAAGCCACGTTCCAGCACTTTTTGTTTAAAAGCTATATTTTCCTCATTGAATTACTTTAAACCCTTTTTATTTTATTTTATTTTTTTTAGAGACAGAGTCTCACTTTGTCGCCATTGGTAGAGTGCCATGGCTTCATGGCTCACAGCAACTTCCAGCTCCTGGACTGAGGCCATTCTCTTGTCTCAGCCTCCCTAGTAACTGGGACTACAGGCGCCCGCCACAACGCCTGGCTATTTTTTTGTTGCAGTTCGGCCAGGGCCTGGTTTGAACCTGCCATCCTTGGTATATGGGGCCAGCGCCCTACTCACTGAGCCACAGGCATTGCCCTAAAATCTTTTTTTTGAGATGGAGTCTCACTTTGTTGCCCTCGGTAGAGTGCTGTGACATCACAGTTCACAGCAACCTCAAACTCTTGGGCTCAAGTGATTCTCTTGTCCTAGCCTCCCATGTACCTGGGACTACAGCTGCCCACCACAATACCGGGCTATATTTAGAGACGAGGCCTCACTCTGGCTCAGGCTGGTCTTGCCTGTGAGTTTAGGCAATCCACCCACCTCCACCTCCCAGAGTGCTAGAACTTTGAAATCTTTTAATTTGCATTTCTCTTATTTTGAGTGAGGTTGAGCATCTTATAACATGTTTAAGAATCATGTGTTTCGGCGGCGCCTGTGGCTCATCGAGTAGGGTGCCGGCCCCATATGCCAGAAGTGGTGGGTTCAAACCCAGCCCTGGCCAAAAAAAAAAAAGTTAAAAAAAAAAAAAAGAATCATGTGTTTCCTTTTTTGTGAACTGTCATTTTATCTACTTTGCCCATTTTTCTAATGTTGGTGATTTCTACTTTTATTTTTATTATCAGGGATCTCTTTAAATATTAGGGAGATTAGCAGATTTTGATACTAGCTGTAAACATTTTTTCCTCAATTTGTTGGTTTTGATTTGCTTATAATGTTTGCACATGAAATTTTTAAAATGTATTTGAATTGATAAATATTTTATGACTTCTGGAATTTGAGTCATATGAAAAAAATCCATCCATTCTCAGATCATAAAAGAATTCCATGTACTCTCATTATTTCATTTTTTTACTTGTACATGTTTAACCCATTTAGAATTTAAGTAAGCATAAAGTATAAAATATTGATCCACATTTTTCTCAACACTATGAATTAGTTTTCATTTGGTTCTATAGCTGGGCTTTCTATTCTGTTCTATTGGGCTCAGATCTGTCCATGTTCTAGGACCACTTTGTTTTAATCATTGAGGCTTCATAAAATATTAACTTCTGCAGGATTAAATTTATTTTTTTGAGACCGAGTCTCACTTTATTGCCTTTGATAGAGTGCCATGGTATCCTGGCTCACAGCAACCTCAAACTCGTGGGCTCAAGCAATTCTCTTGCCTCAGCCTCCCAAGTAGCTGGGACTACGGGCGCCCGCCACAACGCCCGGGTTTTTTTGTTGGTGTTTGGCAGACCTGGGCCGGGTTCAAACCTGCCAGCCCTGGTGTATGTGGCCAGCGCCCTAGCTAAGCTATAGATGCTGAACCAAGTCTACCTATTTTTTAAATGAACTTTAGAATTACCTATTCTAGTTTTTAAAAGATTGTTGGTATCTTTACTGGAATCACATTAAATGTGTAAACTCATAGAAAATTGCGTTCTTTATGATACTGAGTTTTCCTATCCATGGATGTGGCATGTTTTCTTCTTTTGTGTCCTTCAGTGGTAATAAAATATTCTTTATATTGTTCTGAACATTTATTCCTAGGTACTTTATCTCTTCTGATACTACTATAAATAGGGTCTTCTATTGTACAGTATTACCCGAACAGGGTGCAATTTACAGCTCTTTAGTCAGTTTGTACTCTGTGGATGAGTAGAAAACAAATTCATTTCTCCTACTGGACTCTTACAACACATTTCTGACACCACAGGTATAGGGGATCTTCTCATCAAGCAAGCAATCGGGTCTGCTATAGTCGCTAGCTGGGTGCCTCCCATTTAATTCCAACCCTATCCACCTGAAGATAGTGTGAGATTCCCCCAGGCTGAGGGCTCAGTCCCATAAGACTGGTCCTCACTCCAATGCCAATTGCAAGCCCCCGGTTGTTTCACTTGTGCTTCTGCCCAACTTAGATCAGGATTCCTATGACCCCTTTCTTGGGTCCAATTAATTTGCTACAGAACTCAGGGAAGCCTTGATTTATGTTTACCAGTTTATTATAAGGCATATTTTAAGGGATACAAATGAACAGCCAGACTAAGATACATGGGGTGAAGTCTGGCAGAGTCCTGAACACTGGAGCGTCCATCCCCATGGAGTAGGGGTGTGCTTCTCCCTTGGCACATGGACGTGTTCTTGTTTACTCCTAGAACACCCCTGAACTCTGTCCTTATGGATTTTTATAGAGGCTTCATTACACAGGCATGATTGATTACATCACTGAACACAGGTAATCAACTCAACCTTCAGTCCCTCTTCCCTCTTCAGAGGGAAGTTCCAACCCTCAGAGCGTAAGGCTGGTTCCCCTGGTAACCAGCCCCCCCTCCAGCAGTTATGTGGGCATCAAAAATCTCAGGTGTGTTTATAAATGACAAGGCTGTCTTTCACCTTAATGCTCACTCTGGAGCTACTCCAGAGCTGTTTCAGGAACCAAGGACAAAAGGCCGAATATATATATATATTTTTTGGAGTCCCTCTGTTGCCCTTGGTTGAGTGCCTTGGTGTCATAGCTCACAGCAACCTCAAACTTTTGGGATCAAGTGATCCTCTTCCCTCAGCCTCCCAAGTAGCTGGAACTACAGGTGTCCACCGCAACGCCTGGCTATTTTTTAGAGACGGTGTCTCGCTTTGGTTCAGGCTGGTCTCAAACTTCTGAGCTCAGGCAATCCACCTACCTCGGCCTCTCAGAGTGCTAGGATTATGGGAGAGAGCCACTGAGCTGGACCAAAAGGCCAAATATTTTAATGAAAGATGTTCTTATTGCTATAGTCTGTTAGAAAATTACACGGGTTATATAGGCTGTGAGACAGGAACTGTGGGTGAAACCCCCCAAACAATATATTATCTCACTACCTTATTGTATTTTTATTTCTAATATTTCTTCTTTACTTTAGTAATATTAGACATGTCATCTGCCAATGATGATAACTTTATTTCTTTTTATACTTTATGTCAAAAGACAATATTACAACAAATTTAGTTTAAAAGTCTTAATTGATTTTATTTACAATTCTAGAAGCAGGCAACACTTCCTTCTGTGTGATAGAATGAGTGTTCCAATGAGCTGGGCAAAGGAGTTGTTTTTATGGGCAGGAAAGTGCTGCAGAGAGCAACAAAGAATAAAGGGAAGATTGGTGGTTTCAAATTACTTTCCTTGTAGGACAGGAACAGGGAAACAGAATAATGAAAAAATAACTGATCAGTTAACATCAGGTTATTTCCAGTAACTTTTAGTTGTAAGGATTAAAGGTAGATGGAATTTCATTATCACGCTGATGGAAACTGGCCTGTTTAGGAATTTGTCTGTTAACTCTAATTCTTCTAATTTCTCGGGAGATTGGATAAACACACCTTAGTTTCCATCTGGTGACATGGAACTTTAGCAGGAGTGATTTAATTCTTGTCTGTTGGGCCTAATGCTGCAACTCAGTTCAAACCAATGGCCTCCTATAATTTTTATTGACTATTTAAAATGATTTCCCTTGTGTCATTACAATGGGTGGTATGGGGGAAGATTATATATATATATATATATATATATATATAGCATATATATATATTTTAGATAGAGCCTCAAGCTGTTGCCCTGGGTAGAGTGCAGTGACATTATAGCTCACAGCAACCTCCGACTCCTGGGCTTAAACAATTCTCTTGCCTCAGCCTCCCAAGTAGCTGGGACTACAGGCACCTACCACAATGCCTGGCTATTTTTTGGTTGTAGTTGTCATTGTTGTTTGGCAGGCCTGGGCTGGATTCAAACCCACCAGCTCTGGTGTCTGTGGCTGGTGCCTTAGCTGCTTAAGCTACAGGTGCCGAGCTGGGGGAAGATATTTTTAAGATGGAAGTGGTGTGACAGTTTACCATGCTGTGAGGAAAGGCACTCTCATGGAATGGGGGGGGTATTCAAGATAAAGAGAAGGAACTGGGGTGCTGAGCCCTGATGGAGGGACAAAGGAGTGATACCTTGTCCTGGAGAAAGAAGGGGGGAAATATGGGTGGGGTAAATAGGTAAAGGTGGAAACTCCGGTGGTCCATCTCCCTCCCTAGACTCTGGGATGATCATTACTTGTAAAAATTTCAAGGGTGAGAAGTGCTAATAGAAAAATCTTAGTCACGGGTGACTTACACAGATCACCCTGGGTCAGCCCCTCAGTGGGGTCTCCCGGCCCAAAATCATGGAGTGAGAGTGTTAGGAGGGTGGGGACTTAGGAAGATTTGTTTGTGTTTCAGAGTGGTGGAGGCTGGGAGGAAAGTGTTTGGCTTTTTCTGGTAGATAGTTCTTGATTCTTGTCCTTGGTCAAGTGGAGTTCAGCTAGGATAGCATATCTCAGTGATGACCAAAGGCCAACGTCTTCAAGACTGGGGAGGGCAGCTGGGAGCACCAGACGAAGCTACAAACAGAGGTAAGGGAGATACTTAGGGTGAAAAATGGGAAGGGGGCTGGAGATTGTTACGAAGATGGGGGCCCAGAGTAGACCTTCCTGGAGGAATCTGGGGCTCAGCTAGTTCCTGAACACGTTTCAGGGCTTCCAGACCATGATTGTGGGGCAGTGGAACAGGGTTAGAATAAAGAAGGTCTTAAGATCTTGGGACTTTAGTTGCTCTGCCAAGCCTGAGTCCACTGTATGGGGGGGGGTGGGGGCTGTCCCTACCCCTACTGGCCCAGATCCTCCCCACTCAGCCAGGCGAGAGCGTAGGGTGTAAAGATAAAAGAGACTCTTTTAGGCCCTGAAGGTTTGCCCACTACAGTCCCCTTCTGCTGGGTGCTGCTTCTCCAGGGTTGGGACTCCAATTTGGTTTCATTCACTGGTAAAGGCCGGCACAGTGTCCACTACATACTAGACACCAGCAACCAGCTTTTAAAATTAATTTGTTGAATAAGATGAAGTCTTAGATGTTGGGAAAGATAAAAGGACAGAGGGATGGAGGAAGGGGCAGGGGGAGAAAAAGAGGGAGGAAGATAAATAAAGACAAAACAACTGGGAGACAAGAACAGAGGAAAAAGAGAGAGCACAAGAGCCAGACTGGGGAGAGACAGAGACAAAGACCAAGGGAAAAGCAGGACCTCAGGGGACAAAGGAGAGACAGCTGTAAGGATGGCTGGTGCCTGTGAGTGGGAAGGGTGGCAAGGTGCTCTCAGAGTTGGGGCCAGGGAGCTGCGCCCACCCCCATTCAGACCCCATCCTGATATCAGCCTTCATGCTAGTAAGAGAAAGAAAGTGGCCCAAGAGAGCCCCAAGGCTCCTTGGTAGCTCTGCACCCCATGGGCATCCAAACCATTGCACCTGCCAAGGAGTGAAATCAAAGCCACGTTTGGGTCATCCCAGAGGGGCCAGAGTCACTCTCAAGGAGGAAAAGAAGCTAGGGGAGGAGCACCCAGAGGCTTTCCTGGGAGGCTGTCCAGGGTCTGTCTCTTGTTTCCACGAAGGGAAACCTATAGAAGCCCAGTCCTGGGCTTGTGGCGCCATCTGGTGGCAATATGGGAGATAGCGGGTTCCTCGTTCCAGTCAAAATGGCTTTCAAGGGCCAAGAGGGTCCAGTGGGCAATGAGCTGCTGTATTAGGGTGAAAGTGAAGAGAGGCACTCGGGAATGTTCACTTTGCCTGAACTTTCCCATATGCACTCTGTTGACCCTGGTCCATGTCGGCTTGGCAGGGAGGGGATAGGGAGGGAAATGGGAGTATTTGGCTAGGAAAAAGTTGGGGAGGCCGACTAGAGTGACCAGATCATAGGTTAAATCTATAAAATGAGGCATTTTAAGATCTTCCTAGGACTAGGTGCTGTAACTTTTGGAGGTTCCTTCCAACTTTTTTTTTTTTTTTTTTGAGACAGAGTCTCACTCACTATGTTTCCCTGGGTACAGTGCCGTGACGTCACAGCTCACAGCAACCTCAAACTCTTGGGCTTAAGTGATTCTCTTGCCTCAGCCTCCCAAGCAGCTGGGATTACAGGTACCCTCCACAACACCCAGCTATTTTTTTGTTGTAGTTGTCATTGTTATCTAGCAGGCCCGGGCTGGGTGTGAACCCACCAGCCCCGGTGTATGTGTCTGGCGCCCTAACCATAGAGCTACAAGCATTGAGCCACCTTCACACTTCTTATCAAATATTTAAGTGCATGGAATTCTTGCATTAAATATAACATATTACTGTAAGATAATATGAAATGATTTTTGTATGTTTGCCTTGGAAATTATTTGGCTAAGTGTGCGTTTGCCCATGAGCTCTCAGCCCTCTTTTCATGCTCAGTTGCATTCTTGAGGTACAGTCATGCCCCAAATAATGATGTTTCAGTTCGGTAATGTTCTGCATATATGACGGTGGTCCCATAGGTTATAATGGAGCTAAAAACTTCCTACCACTTAGTGACATTGCAGCTATCCTCGAGTCATAGTGCAATGTGTCTACTCATGCACATTGATGATTCGAAAAAAAGAAATGAACCAAGTAAACTACCATGGACATATTTCTGAAAAGAATGACACCTCCAGACAAGCCTCAGGCAGCTCCTTCAGGAAGGGTTCCAAAAGAAGACATTGTTACTATAGAAGATGACAGCTCCACCCGTGTTATTGGTCCTGAAGACCTTCCAGTGGGACCAGACATGGAGGTTGAAGACAATAATCTTAATGGCCCTGACCCTGTGGAGGCCTAGGCTAATGTGTGTTTATGTCTTTGTTTTTAACAAAAAGGTTTTAAAGGCAAGAAAAAAAAATCCGATTAAAAATTAAAAAATGAAGCTTGATGCCTGTAGCTCAGTGGTTAGAATGCTGGGCACATACACTGGGGCTGGTGGGTTCAAACCCCGTCTGGGCCTGCTATGCAACAATGAAAACAACAACAACAACAAAATAGCCAGACGTAGTGGTGGGCGCCTGTAGCCCCAGCTACTTGGGAGGCTGAGGCAAGAGAATCACTTAAGCCAAGAGTTAGAGGTGAACTATGACACCACGCCACTCTACTGAGGGTGACGTACTGAGACTCTGTCTCAAAAAAAATAAAAAAATAAAAAATAAATAAAAATAAAAAATGCTTATAGAACAAGGATGCAAAGGAAGAAAATATTACAACATAAGAATTCAAAGAAAGGAAATATTTTTGTACCCCAGTACATGTGTTTTAAGCTGTGTTATTACAAAAGAATGAAATTTTCTAAAATTACGTTTATACAGTTACACTAAGCTAATGCTCATTTACTACTGAGGAAGGAAACATTGTTTTATAAATTCAGTGTAGCCTAAGTGTACAGTGTTTGTAACATCTATAGCAGTGTGCGGTGATGTCCCTCACATTCATGGGGCTAACAGTCACATTTAGTCCTGCAAACTCCATTCATGGTAAGTGCCCTTTTTTTCATCTTTTTTATTGCATTTTCCCTGTATCTTTTCTATGTTTAGATTTGTTTAGACATACAAATACTTAGCAACTGTAAGTATTTGCAGTTGCCTATGGTATTCAGCATAGTAACATGCTGTACAGGTGAGATGGGTGCCAGCTGCCTCATCGCCCCTATAAGATGGATACCACCTGCCACCGACGTGCACCAGGGGGCTGTGTAGGATAAAAGATGAAAGGACAAAAAGATGAGAATACCATAACTCTGAAATGATGACAGGCACCAGTACTCTTAGATCAGTCTGGATTGGGCCTGAGCAGGACAAGATTAAGATCGAATGGGCCAAGTACTGTCATGATGAAAGTTAACGAGCTACTGCCTCTGCCTCCCAAGTAGACTCGCTTGAGCCCAAGAATTACAGGTTGCTGTGAGCTGTGATGCCACGGCACTCTACCCAGGGTGACAGCTTGAGACTCTGTCTCAAAAAAAAAAAAAAAAAAAGAAAGTTAACGAGCTAAGTGCTGTGACAAATTGGACAAATTGTTTTCCTTAGCCATTAGTTGCTAGATCTGCTTTATGTTACCTTATTGTTATCTAACTGCCCTTTATGTTACCTATTGGCTAAACGGCTAAATTGCAAGGTTTGTTTCTGTAAAAGGGGTCATGTGACCCAGTGCTCACTTTTGCTTCCTTGGCCAACTTTCTTTTTGCTTCTTTCAGCCCACCTGTTTGGCCCTTTGCCAACTTTCAGACTAGAAAAACCCAAACTTCAGACCCTTCAATGGTCTCGCACTTAGTCTGCCTTAGACTTTGCTGAAACAGCCCCACGGTTAATAAAAGACTCCTTTTTGAAATTCTAATTGAGTCGGTGGTCCTTATCTCACCCCACAAAACAGGTTTGTTGCCCCGGAGCAATAGGTCATACCATGTAGCCTAGGTGTGCTGTAGGCTACACCATCTAGGTTTGTGTAAGGACACACTGATGTTCACACAATAACAAAATCGCCTAAGAATTTCTCAGAAGGTTCCCCATGGCTAAGCCATGGATGACTGTACTCAAAGAGTTAAAAAAACATCAAATCTACAAATTCTTTACAGATGTAATGAAATTCTTACGAACACTCCATGTAATAATTAAAGAAGCTGACATAGAATTAATGCCATAAATTAACAACTGCTGACACTTTGTAGACATTTGATTAAACATTTATTAAATTTGAATTATTCTGTAGTTTTGCATCTTGGAGGTAAGATTTTTCACAGGTTTTTAAACATTTACGTAGGTCCCTGAGAAGCTCAAGAGTTCTGGGCATGCCCCTTGGGACTGCCTTACCTGAACGGTAAGTGGCCCTGCTAACACCGACACATAGGGGAGTCATAAAGAATCAAAATGGGATAACAGATGAAAGTATTTAGCACCATGGTCAACCCTAAGCACCTAATAAAAAAACAGCAGATGAAAAAAAAAAACAGCAGATGTTAGCAAATGTATCTGTACATACATTCTCGCATGTTTATTCATTCATTCAAAAGTCTTTTACTGAGCACTCACGATGTGCCAAGCAAGGCAATATTCTAGGTGCTGGAGATACAGTAGTGAAGAAACCCAACCGAAACCCCTGCCATTTTGGAATGTACATTCCAGCTGGGAGAGCTAGGCATAAACAGTAAGCACTAAAAATAAGAAAGGCATACAGTATCTTAGAAGGCTGTAAGTGCCTTGCAGAGGGCCTGGCGTGGTCCAGAACAGCAAAAAGGCTGGTGTGGCTGGGTGACGAGAGAGGGTCATAGCAGAATACTAGGCCAGAGGGGAAGCAGGGTCAGCTCGTGTGGGGCCTGGTGGGGCACTGTCAGGATATACGTGGCGGGGAGCCACTTCACAGTCTGAGCAGAGAAATGGGACTGAACACAAATGCACAATGGCCAGACCATGTGTAAACTAGAAGCACAACGACCCAGCAGACCCTGCCCAGGAAACCAACCCCCTAATCTAAAATAAAGAGCCCAGGAAGCAGTCTGCTGCAAGTCAGACTTGCAGGAAGCCAGATTACTATCGCTGGTAACCATCCAGGAAGCAAAACACTGTAACAATCAGTGCTGAACGGCCAGGACTTGATTCAAAACTGACAGCTTTGAATCATGGTGGCTCACGCCTGTAATCCCAGCACTCGGGGATGCTGAGGCAGATGGATTGCCTGAGCTAATGGGTTCGAGACCAGCCTGAGCAAGAGCAAGACCCTGTCTCTAAAAAAATAGGCAGGCACGTGGTGGGTGCCTGTAGTCCCAGCTGTGACCTATGACACCAGGACACTCACTCTACTGAGGGCGACAAAGTGAGACTCTGTCTCAGAAAAAAAAACAAAAACAAACAAAAAAGACCTGACAGCTTCCTTTACTTTTGTCACTGCTTCCAACTTAGGGTCAACCATAGAAAGCCAAATATGTACCCCCCCAGCCAGTCTCAGCAAGTGCCCCCCTTCTGATTATCCCACCTTCAGCTTCCCCATACCAACAGCCACCAACCCGAAGCCTTTCTGTTTTCCACCATAGGGCTTTCCCATCCCTTGGGCTCCCTTTGAGTCCCTCCCTATAAAAGCAAAAGTGATGGTGGCCAACTCCCTTGCTATAGCAAATTCTGAAGACATAGCATTTGCTATTATGAAATGTTTCTCATTTGACTCGTCTTTGTTTTCTTCCTCAAATGAAAGAATCTGTCTTACATTTTAAAAAGCTGCTCTTTTGAGAACAGACAGTATGCAAAAGCAGGGAGACCCATTAAGAGGCTGTTGGAATAATCCAGGCAAGAGATGATAGTGACATGGACCGTGCTAGTAGCAGGACAGGAGTTAGATTGGGATTATGTGTATTTTACATTATTTATTTTGAAATAATTATGGAGTCATAGGAGGTTGCAAAGGAATGCACAAGTCCCATGCACCCCTCCACTAGCTACCCCCTCACACCCACATCCCCTATAACTGCAGTACAATCCCCAAACCCAGAAACTGGCACTGGCACAACCTATAGTGTTTATTCACATTTCACCCATTCTACAAGCATTCATTTGTGTGTTTGTGTGCCACTGTGGGAAATGGGAAATTGTGTCTATAACGGGAAAAATATATTTGGTTTTTGTTCCCGTTTCCTGACACAGAGCTCCTAAAACCAACTTAAAATTTCCTGATAGTAGTGTCTTTTATTACACATAACAAGACCCTTTCAATCCTATCTGGGTGGATGCCGAAAGATGACTATTAGTGGGACCTTAGATAGCTTCCAGATATAGGCTGGTCACCAGAAAGACTGAGCCTTGATTGGTGATTAGAGGGTTGGAACCTTCAGCCCCACTCCCTGACCTCCAGAGTGTGGAAAGTAGCTGGAGATGGAGCTCAATCACCAATGACCAAGGAAGGATTTACACACTCATGCCTGCGTAATGGAAACTCCACCAAACTCCTAAACAACAGGCTTTGGAGAGCGTCTAGGTGAGTGCATACGTGAAGATGTGGGAGGGGTCATGCCCAGAGCAGGCAAGGAAGCTCCAGACCATCATCCCCCTACATTGTACTATGGTCTCTTCCATTCGCCTGTTTCTGACTTGTATCCTTTATAATAACCTAGTTATAGTAAGTAACGTGTTTTCCTGAGTTCTGTGAGCCATTCTAGCAAATTATCAAACCTGAGGAATGGGGGCCATAGGAACCTCCAAATTAGGAGTCAGCCAGGCAGGAGTGTGGGGACGCTGGGGACCTTGTACTTGTGAATTGCCTCTAATCAGAGGAGTCTTGTGGGACTGAGCCCCTAAACCTGTGGAATCTGACACTAACTCCAGGCAGTTAGTGTCAGAATAGAATCGTTGAACACCCACTTGGTGCTGAAGAATCAGAAAATTGATTGGTGTTGGAAATGTCACCACTTACTTGTGAGCAGGGCAAAGACCACCTAGTAGGTCTATGTGATTTTTTTTTGTTGTTGTTGCTGAGACAGAGTCTCACTATGTTGCCCTAGGTAGAGTGCAGTAGTATCACATCTCACAGCAACCTCAAACTCCTGGGCTCAAGTGATCCTCTTCCCTCAGCCTCCCAAGTAGCTAGGACTACAGACACCCACCACAATGCCTGGCTGTTTTTAGAGACAGGGCCTTGCTTTTGCTCAGGCTGGTCTCTAACTCCTGAGCTCAGGCAATCCACCCGCCCTGGCCTCCCAGATTGCTGGGATTACAGGCCGGGGCCACTGCACCCAGCCTGTCTATGTCACTTTTATCACATGTATAGCCTTGCGCAGCCACCACTGAAATCAGGATGCTCTGCTGACCCCTTATGGTGACACCCTCCCCGCCCCTCCCCTTCCTAACCTCTGACAGCCACAGACAGTTCGCTGTCCCTGTGATTATTCTTTCACCATTGACACATACATAGAATCATGCAGTACGTATGCTTCTGAGGGTGGCTTTTCACTCAGAAAAAGTTCATCCTAGTTGTTGCCTGTACCAATAGTTGGTTTTGTCTTATTGCTAAGTAGTATTCTATGGTATAGTTTGTACCACAGTTTTGTGAGTATTTTCTGGTTTGGGGCTATTATAAATTAAGCTGCTATGAACATTTGTGAGTAAATTCCACCATGAAAATTAAGTTTTCATTTCTCTGGGGAAAATGCACCACAGTACAATTGCTGGGTCCTATGTTATAAGTCCATTTTTAGTTTTGAAAGGAACTGGTTGTATTTTGAAGGGAGAGCCTGTAGGCTTACCTGAAAAACTGGATGTGATGTTGAGAGAAAAGAGGAGTCAGGGATGGTTCTTTTTTTTTTTTTTTTTTTTTTTTTTGAGACAGAGCTACTCAAGCTATCGCCCTGGGTAAAGTGAGGTGGCATCACAGCTCACGGCAATCTCTAACTCCTGGGCTCAAGGGAGTCTCCTGCCTCTGCCTCCCAAGTAGCTGGGACTACAGGCGCCCGCCACAACGCCTGGCTACTTTTTGGTTGCAGCCATCGTTGCTTGGCAGGCTGGGCTGGATTCAAACCTGCCGGCTCAGGTGTATGTGGCTGGCGCCTTAGCCACTTGAGCCACAGGCGCAGAGCCTCAGAGATGGTTCCAAATGAGTCAACACACTTGGAACTGAGCTGGGAGGCATCAAAGGCTTGGTAAATGTCAGCTTACCTGAATGGTGGCAAACACAGTTCTGACTGTGGGAGAAATAAGAAACCACTTTAAACACACCATCTGTCCATTTTTTGGCTAGTTGCGTATGTTTAAAAGTAAAAAGAGAGGACTTCCACTTCCTCTTAGGATGTAGAAAGTCACTCTCATTCTAACAATCAGAAAAAGTCAACTAATTTGCAAAATCACAATTTCTTAAACTCACCAGAGAGCTGAGGTTATAGTCAACCAAGAGAACTGAATTCCAAAGAGGGACAAGTCCCTCCAAATGGGGGTCAGGAGAGTGTCTGCCTTCTGCCCTCAGCTTTTGTCCACAGGCCTTCACTGCGGGAGAGACTGGAGGCAGATGGGCAGAGAGACACCATCCACTACCCCCTTGCTGGTGGCACAAGTATGTGAGAGGTGGCTGGTTACTGCTACAGGAAATCCCACCCGCTTCCTCAGGAGGGTTCTTGAGACAAAGCCACGTGGGCAGGGCTGTTGGGGGCGAGGGAAGCAAAGACTCAGTGTTGCTGAGGCAGGGGCAAAGTAAACACCATCTGCCCACGCGGGAGGGGCAGGACGTGCTCTGCAGTCTTAGACTCACCAGAGGTAGAAGGAAGGAACTGGGGCGAGGGGCAGGAATATTTCCAAGACCATATCTTCTGACACCGTACTCACAGGCTCTGCGCTGGCTGGGCTCAGAGAACCGGGCAACAGCTCAGCATCTCTGGATGCGGTAACGCACCCCCACAAACTGCACCTGGTGCTGGACAGGGAGGAACAGCACCAGCATCGGCCGCCAGGGGGCGAGCAAGATCACCCCTCCCCGGCGCCCCCGGGTGGTGGGAGTGGGCCCGGGCAGGTGAGAGCAGAGGGTGGAGCCCCACTCCCTGGAACCCCAGGCTATGTGTGAGAAACATGCATTAACTCTAAAGACCTAGATAGGTTAAAAACAAAGGAATGGGCAAAAGACATGTCATGCAAGCACCAATTCAAAAAAAACTCAAGTGTCAGACAAAGTACACGTTGTAACAGAATATTTAGAGGAAAAAAGAACAAAACATTAAAAGGTCGATTCATCAAGCGGACATAACTCCCAACGCGTGTGCACCGGGAAGCAGTCTAAGGATACGTGCAGTCAAGGCTGGAAATGAAAGAAAAAATAGACAGATCCACTTTTCTCTCAATACTTGGTAGGAGTACACAAAATCAGCCTGGATATGGTAACTTGAATGACGCTATTACACCAACTTGATCTGATTGACATTTATAGGACACTCCACCCAACAACAGCAGAATACACATTCTTTTCACATGCATGTGGAACTTCACTAAGATAGATCACATTCTGGGCTATAAAACGAAATCCTAACAAAATAAAAATAATTGAAATCATGCAAAGCAATGTTCTCTCACTGTAATAAAAGTAAACTATAAATCAATAACAGAAAGATACCTGGAAAGTCCCCAAATATTTGGAAATCAAACACACTTTTTTTTTTTTTGAGACGGAGTCTCACTTTGTCACCCTGGGCAGAGTGCCCTGGCATCATAGCTCACAGCAACCTCAAACTCTTGGGCATTCATTTATTTGTTTTTTTTTTTTTTTTTTTGTTTGTTTGTTTTGAGACAGAGCCTCAAGCTGTCACCCTGGAGAGAGGGCTGTGGCATCACAGCTCACAGCAACCTCCAATTCCTGGGCTCAAGCGAGTCTCCTGCCTCCGCCTCCCAAGTAGCTGGGACTACAGGCACCCGCCACAGCGCCTGGCCATTTTTTTTTTTTTTTGGTTGCAGCCGTCATTGTTGTTTGGCGGGCCCGGGCTGGATTCAAACCCGCCAGCTCAGGTGTACTTGGCTGGCGCCTTAGCCCGTTGAGCCACAGGCGCCGAGCCCATTCATTTATTTGTTAACATGCTCATTAACATTGGAAAGGTGTCTCCTATCTACTGAGACCTGGCCAAATGTAATTCTTTCAAGACCTTATACCCCTTAGTCAAAAGACCCACAAGAAAACTTCCCACGTGGGTCTTTCCCTCTGCCAGAAGCTCTTGTGTCTTTTATTCCTTCCATTTTCTTTTCTATCTGATAAATCATATCTTACCACTTATCTGTGGTCCATGGGTTCATTCTTTGAATCCCCACAGACCAAGGACCTACTGCAGAAAGAAATTCTGTCAACAACGTCATTCATATGTGTAAACTTCATTCTTAGGTATTTATTCAAGAAAAATGAAAATATACGTCCACACAGAGACATGTGTGTGAACGTTTACAACAGTTTTTCCCATCATGGCCCCAAACTAGGAACAACTCAAATTTTCATCTACTAATAAATGAAAAAACAAATTCTCTGTTTCAAAAGAAAAAACAGGAAGAAAGAGAAGAAAAAACAAATTCTGGTAAGTCCCTGCAATGGAATGCTACTTAGTAAGAGAAAGGAGCAAAGTAGTGAATCACACAACGCCGCGGAGGAAACTCAGAAGCATATGTTACCTCGATGGAGGATTAAGGGTTCTTTTTCTTTAAGATACAACACACAGCAGGATGAATAAATAATACATTGTACATTTAAAAAATCACCAAGAGAGTCAATTTCAAATATTCTAACCACAAAAGATAGTATAGTATTTGAGGAAATGGATATGTTAAGTACTTTGATTTAATTGATCCACATTTAATTCATAAATCATAATATCACTTTATACTCCATAACTACGTACAACCATAGTTTGTCAATTTACAATTACAAAATAAAATTTAAATTTTAAAAAGCCATTATGTGAAGTGAAACAAGCCAGATACAAAAAGACTACACACACTATGTAATTCTATTTATATGAGATTCTGGAAAAGGCAAACTGATAGGGACAACAAACAGCTTAGTGGTTGCTAGGGTGAGGGAGTGACCCTCCCCAGGAAATTGACTAAAAAGAGGCAGGAGGGAAGTTCTAAGGGAGATGGTGATAGTCAAATAGAACCGACTGCCCATGAAGAAATGAGGACATGAATGTCCCACTGTAATGGGGCGAGATAAGGACCACGGGCTCAAATTAGAAGTTCAAATGAAGTCTTTTATTAACCGCGGGGCTGTCTCAGCAAAGTCTAAAGCAGACTAAGTGAGAGAGCATTGAGGGGTCTGAAGTTGGGGTTTTTATAGTCTGAAAGTTGGCAAAGAGATAAACAGGTGGGCTGAAAGTTAGCAAAATAAGCAAAAAGCAAGCGTGGGGTCACAATGACCCCTTTTACAGAAGCAAACCTTGCAATTTAGCGGATTAGCAGATAGGTAACATAAAGGTAAATAAAGGTCACATAAAGCAGCAATTAGTGAATAAGTAAAACAATTTGTCACAGCACTTAGCTTGTTAACTCTTTTTTTTTTTTTTAAATACATGTATTTTATTATTCTTCATTACATTATTTCCCCCCCCCCCCACCCGTCCATGATAAGACAGAATTGATTTACAGAAAAGAATACAGAAAACACCAAAGCTCCTGGTAGTGGGAGAGATTTC
>CAUYRH010130555.1:0-11334 GCA_963574655.1 Perodicticus potto | reverse complement strand
CTGAGGACTGAGGTAAGAACAAGTTAGGATTTTTTTTTTTTTGAAGTTAGGAGGTCTATTTTTTTTTTTTATTTTGCAGTTAGTAGGGCCTTTTTTTACAGTTAAGGGGGCCTTTTTTTCTGAGGTTAGGAGGTCTTGTTTTTTTTTTTTGCAGATAATAGGCACCTTTTTTTTTTTTTTCATTATAAATATTGTATTTGGGCTCAGCACCTGTGGCTCAACCAGCTAAGGCACCAGCCATGTACACCTGAGCTGGCGGGTTCGAATGCAGCCCGGCCCCGCCAAACAACAATGACGGTTGCAACCAAAAAGTGGCCGGGCATTGTGGCGGGCGCCTGTAGTCCCAGCTACTTGGGAGGTGGAGGCAGGAGACTCGCTTGAGCCCAGGAATTGGAGGTTGCTGTGAGGTGTAATGCCATAGCACTCTATTCAGGGTGACAGCTTGAGGCTCTGTCTCAAAAAAAAGAATAAAAATAAAAATAAATAAATAAATAAATATTGTATTTGTATTTGTTCCTGTTCTTTTTTTTTTTTTTTTTTTTTTTGGCAGTTTTTGATCAGGGCTGGGTTTGAACCCACCACCTCTGGTATATGGGGCCAGTGTTCTACTCCTTTGAGCCACAAGCACTGCCCCCATTTTGTTTTTTTACTTCAAAATAAGATATGTGCATTGTGCATAGGAATTTGTTCATAGTGTTTTTTTTTTAAACTCTAGTCCAGCCCTCAAACAGTCTGAGGGTCAGTGAACTGGCCCCCTGTTTAAAAATTTTAAGGACCCCTGACTTAGCATAATGTCTTTGTGATCCATCCATGTTGTAACATGCGTCAGTAGTTTGTCCCTTTTAGTAGCTGACTAATATTCCACTGTATGGACATGCCACCTATTATTTATCTAGTTACCAGTAACAGACTTTTGAGTTTTTTGCAGGTTGGGGCCATTATGAATAATGCTGCTATGGACGTGAGTGTGTGAGTTCTCGTGTGGACATGTTTTCATTTCTCCCGGGTAGATACCTAGGAGAGCAACAGCCAGATCATATGGTAGGTGCAGGTTACCTTTTCAAGGAACTGCCAAACAGTTTTCTAAAGTGGCCATACCATTTTGCATCCTTCTTGGCAATGAATAGGAATTGGGTCTTCGAGTTAGTTACAAGGAGTAGACTTTGCCTTAAGTGGCTACTAGGTCTCATGATGGGTTGAATTGTGCCCTCCCCACCAAAATATTTCGAGTCCTAACACACAAAACCTGCAAACTAATTTGGAAATAGGGTCTTTGCAAGTAATTCAGTTAAGATGAGGTCATCAGAGTAGACTTGTCTAATCTAATATGACTGTGTCCTTATGAAGCCCAATCCTTGATCTTGGACTGCTAGCCTTCACAACAAATAAAAAACATTTCTTTCTTTCCTTTTTTTTTTTTTTTTTTTTTTTGAGACAGAGCCTTAAGCTGTCACCCTGGGTAGAGTGCCATGGCATCACAGCTCAAAAGCAATTCTCTTGCCTCAGCCTTCCCAGTAGCTGGGACTACAGGCCACGACACCTGGCTATTTTTTTTTCAGTTTGGCCGGGCCCGAGTTCAAACCCGCCACCGGTGGTGTATGAGCTGGCACCCTACCCACTGAGCCACAGGCACCGCCCAACAACACATTTCTGCTAAGCCACCCCATTGGTGGCAGTCCTAGCAAACTAATGCAGATCCTCAACTCCATGGCTATAAGTCACAGGATATTTAAACAAATTCATTTCTTACCAGAGCAGTGAATAAGTTGTACCTTTTAAGAAATGACTAGGAAAAACAAATACTGAAACTGTTCTCTTAAGACTGGTTTATTTACCCAGTTACTACAGAGCTGTCTGATTTATGGCCCGCCTTATTTTATGAATTGTCTCTTTCTAGACCCTGAAAAATTCTGGGGCCTCTGGGGCAGAGCAAGTTATGTAAAGACATGCTTTCATTAGCCTACTTATCAAGGAAGAAAGTAGAGATCTAAGTCATTTAAGTTTTTAGGATACTTTTCTTTAGTCCCACTATGGAAACCAAATCCTCAATTATTACTTGTTTTTCCTATTGCTATCCATTTGTATAGGGAATAATATGAAGGAAAAGCTTTGCGTGTGTGTGTGTGTAATTCCAGATTAATGTCAGGGTACAAATGATTAGGATACATTGTTTTCATTTCTAAGGTAAAGTTCAGTTGTTGTTGAGCCCTTCACCCGGGACGTGTGCTGTATACGCTGTGCCTATTAGATGAGAGCTCACCAATTCCCCTCCTCCCCACTTGAATATACTTGTGTCATTCTCTCCTATAGGAGGGTATTTATTTTTCTGTTGGTTTCAATTAATATCGAATACATTGAATTCTTACTTGCATTTCCATTCTTGTAACATTTTACTAAGAAGAATGTGTTACAACTCCATCCAGGTAAATAGAAAAGATGCAAAGTCTCCATCTTTTCTTTTCTTTTCTTTCTTTCTTTCTTTTTTGGAGACACAGTCTCATTTTGTTGCCCTTGGTAGAGTGCTGTGGCATCATAGTTCACAGCAACCTCAAACTCTTGGGCTCAAGAGATCTTCTTATCTCAGCCTCCCAAGTAGCTGGGACTACGGGCGCCCACCACAATGCCCAGCTATTTTTTAGAGACAGGGTCTTGCAGCTACTCACGCTGGTCTTGCGAGGTCAGGCAACCTGTCCACCTCGGCCTCCCAAAGTGCTAGGATTAAAGGCGTGAACCCCCATGCCTGGCCCTCCATCTTTTCAAATGACCGAATAGTATTCCATGGCATACATATACCACAGTTTATTAATTGAAGGAAAACTTTGGTTTTTTATTTGTATAAATTTAGGGGGGATATGTGAAATTTTGATCCATGTGTATAATATGTACTGATCAAAATCAGGGTATTTAAAGTATCCATCACCCAAATACACTTTTGATAAGCATAGTCACCCTACTCTGCTATAAAACATTGAATTTATTTGAAGGAAAACTCTTATTTTTCTTATAGCTGGTCTGAGAACACATCAGCGCTGCATGTATATTCTGCTTGCCTCTCCAAACCTGCTGTCTACCTGTCTATACCCTGAGAAGCTGATCCATGGGACTGTACCCACTGGCCCCTTCTTGGCTGCCTCTGGCTGGGAGCACTGGTGGAGGACCAGTGGACAGGGTGAGTGTGAGGCCAGGGCACCTGTTCCTCCTCCCTCAGGCCACCACAGGTTGACGGTGCCCACAAAAAGCCACAGCTCTGGTCAG
The DNA here is from genome assembly GCA_963574655.1 of Perodicticus potto. Taxonomy (NCBI): domain Eukaryota; kingdom Metazoa; phylum Chordata; class Mammalia; order Primates; family Lorisidae; genus Perodicticus; species Perodicticus potto. The sequence goes on along the minus strand of CAUYRH010130555.1, from coordinate 8,079 downwards.
GCTGGGTTCTAATAACCACTCTCTGCCTTAGTCTCATCAGATCTTGGGGCCTCAGAGGTATGTAATAGCTATCTACTGCTGCGTAACAAATCGCCACAAACTGAGTGGCTTAAAACAACACAGATTTATTACCTCACGGTTTCTGTGGGTCAGGAGTCTGGGGCATGACTCAGTTGGCTCCTCTCCTCAGGGTCTCACAAGGCTGGAACTTAGGTGCTAGCCAGATGATGCTGCTTTCTGGAGCTTGAGGCTCTCTGGCTCTCTCTGGCTCTCTCTCTCTTTTCTTTTTTGGCAGTTTTGGCCGGGGCCAGGCTTGAACACGCCACCCCCAGTATATGGGGCCGGCACCCTACTTCTTAAGCCACAGGCACCGCCCCTGTCTGGCTCTCCTCTAAGCTCACATGGTTACCGGCAAAATTCAGTTTCTTGGAGTCATGACACTCAGGTCCCTACTCTCTTGCTGGCTGTCAGCCGAGGACCACTCTCAGCCTAGAAGTCACCCAGAGTTTCCTGGGACAGGAAGTGAGGAGAATCTCTCCCTCCAGTCTGCTAAGGGAGCATGTTCCATCATGTAACTTAATCACGGGAGCGACAAGTTATCTTCTCTGCCTTATTCTGTTGGCTACAAACAAATCACAAGTTCCATCTGTACTTAAGGGCGGGAGATTATACAAGGGTGTGACTCTGCAGGTCACCTCAAAATTCTGGCTCTTCTGGCGTAGTCAGTCCACTGTTCCTAGCCCTCAAATTGCTTTCCCTAAACCCTCCCTATGCCTTTCAATGGCTCCTCAATTAAATTCTCCTCGAATTACGCATTGGAGTGTTGCATCTGTTCCTGCCAGGATCCTTACTGATAAAATCCCTCAGCAAGTGACCTGCTTTGATAATGTGCTTTCCTGAGTCTTCTTTGAGCTCAGGCCAGCTGGTGGCTGGACTTGAGACAGCTCAGACTGAGGTAACTGTTTAGCATAGCAAAGGAAAAGGTGGCTGTGCTTTCCACTTGGCTGCAGGCAGGATCAGTGAATAGAGAGAGAGAAGAGAGAGCAGAGAGTGAGTCTCTGCAGCCAGAGGCCCAGCAGAGAGACTGGGGAACAGACGAATCATGGGGAAATGTTGGAGTGAAATGCTGAGTGGTATGCAACGTAAACTCTCTCACAGTCCATAAAATTTACACTGTGCATTCCTGCCTTGGGTAGAGATCTTCTCTCTGGGGCAACAAAAGGAAGAACAGAATCGAGCTTTGAGGTTGTTTGGAGCATGAACAAAGAAGGTCTGTACACAGCGGTATCTGGGGTCTGTGTGCACCTGATCCTTCGCAATAACACATGGGAGCCTCACGGCTTCCTTTCAGCACTTTAAATATTTTTCAACTTTCGATTTTAAAAATTATTTTACTTTAGAATACAGTAGACCACCCAAACGAGGGACTGTAATAAACTGGTCAACATAAGGAGCTAGGCCTACTGTACTGACACATACATGTGATGTATGTTGAGTCTATGAAAATTATTAGGTCAACTTAAGAAGATGGTCAGTGTCAGGAAGTGGTCAGCTATGGAGGTTCTACTATATTTACTTCCATATGTATATTTTTTAATGTGCTCCTTACAAGCAAATGTTCCTAGACCACTAGCCACAGTGCATAGAGAGGCTCTGTCTGAAGTTTAAAATTTTGCCCTATTACTTAGCATTGCACGTTTGTGATTATTTCATTAATTGTAACACACAGTAAACCTGGGATCTATCCTCAAAGGATCCAAAGCCAGAAAAAGAAAACTACTGAACTAAAAGCAAAAACCAAACAAAAAAAGGCAGCCCCAACAAGGTGATGGTTTACCTCCTGCAGTGTCACACTTCTTCGTTTATTTGAGAGACACGGAAGCTTTCTTGGCCTTAACTCCATGTAATTGCATCCTGAAGATAGTCATGTAAGTCATCATGGCTGTTCTCAGGGACAGCATGTCCAATGGGAGCGCTGTATGGTTCTGAAAACTGTGGTCCAGCATCACCACATCACCTGGGACCCTGAGAAATCTAAATGCTCAGACTCCAAATCAGACCTACTAATCAGAAACTCTGGAGGTGGCACCCAGCAATGGTTTCAGAAGCCCTCCAGCCCTCTAATATACTCTACAGGCTGAGAAACACTGGCTAGAAAAAGAAGGATTAGTACATATGGCTTTCACTTGTGTGTTTAAGGGCAGCGCTCTTTAAGAAGAGAAAGAAGGAGCTATCAGTATCTTGAAAAGTGAGGTTCCTGGCTCCTGGCCCCCTCAGATGTCAGGCAGGAACAAACCCTATGCCAGGTGCTGCCTGTAGCTCACCGCGTAACACCAACTCTTCTCCACACTGAACCTCTCTGTTCCTTTCCTTTGAGCTTATTTTAGTATTTGGGTTGAAAGATTTTTAGTTCAGCAGCTTCAGATATTGAAAGGGAGGCTCATTGTCCAAGGATGGTTTGGGATATTTGAAACTATTTTTCAAAGGCATCTTTTAAAATGACCATTTGGTTTTTTTCTTTTTAATTACCGCACTTTAAAGGTTGAGACAGATGACCTCTCATCATCCCTCCCAATTTAGAATTACATAGAGGTCAAATGCTACTCTAAAAAAAAAAACGCTTTAAATAACCATGACTTTAAAAAAAAATCAAATTAAACAGTAGTTTTCATTCTCAAAAGTTTCCCATAATCATTTCCAGTTATTCCTTCTAACTTCCCCTTGCCAGTTCTTTTCCGCAGGAAGGGAGAAAAAGTTCACACATCATTTGTTCATTTATTCATGCATTTGTCCTGTTAGCTTTAACTAAGGATTAACAATGCGGCAGGAATGGCGCTAGGGGATGAGTATGCAAGGAGCTTCCAACCAGTAAAAGAGAGCAACAGATCACTGCAGAACAGTGTAAGGATGTAACGACCAGAGTAGACCCTGTGTGTCCCAGAAGCACAGAACAATGAACTTGAACATGGAGACAGGGAAGGTTTCAAGGATGATTGGAGCGGGAGTTATGGACTAGGAGAGGGAGAGAAGGTACAGAGGCAAAAAAAAAAAAAAAAAGCCTGGAAAATTTGGGGAGATGGTTGCAGTCCAAAATTTCTAGAACATAAAGTCAGAGCCAGGAGGTGTCAACAAATGGATGAAGTGTGTAGGGACCTCATCCATCAAGGTGCTATAGATGGGCAACCACCAAAGAAGTGAAAGCAGGAAGGATAAGGCTATATTTGCATCTAAGAATTATCTCTTTGGCAGCTGAGGAAGGAGTTAGGGGTGGATGGCCCTGAGCAAGAGTGACTGCTGAGGATGCTGACACAATGGTCCAAGACAGAATGATGTAGGCTTGGACTGGGACATTGGTAATGAGGATAAAGAAAACTGGACCAACCTGAGAAATACCTGAGACTGAATGGACAGAGCTGAGTGATTACTTGGATATTGACGGTGAAAGATAGGAAGGAGGTTAGAATGAAAGTGATGCTACCATATGCAATTGAGAATATATGAAGACAGATTTTATTCTGTTTTGGTACATGTGAGATGTTTATTTCTCTATCCATCTAGTAGGCAATCACCTATTAATGTATGTATAAATCCTCTTCCTAGGGAGGAAAGCAAAAGTTCTAGAGAAAAAGATTTGGGGGCGGCTTGGCGCCTGTAGCTCAAGTGGCTAAGGTGCCAGCCACATACACTAGAGCTGGTGGATTCGAATAGACCCCGGGCCTATCAAACAACAATGGCAACTACAACCAAAAAATAGCTGGGCGTTGTGGTGGGCGCTTGTAGTCCCAGCTACTTGGGAGGCTGAGGCAAGAGAATCACTTAAGCTCAGGAGTTGGAGGTTGCTGTGAGCTGTGATACCATGGCACTCTACCTAGGGTGACAGCTTGAGGCTCTGTCTCAAAACAAATAAACAATAACAACAACAAAAAAACAGATTTGGGGGTTATCAGGGTATAGATGAAGTTGAAACAATAAGTGTGGATGAGATCACCTTGGCAGAACATAACAAAAACCATGGGTGGAGTATTAAGCTGTGGGGAACCCTAGAGTTTAAAGAAGTAAGGAGTGAATGGAAGGAAGCAAGCCCATAAAAGACAGAATCAAAAGAATTATAAATGTCAGGAAACATAAGCCAGGAAATATCATGGAAGTCAAACAGCAAAGGAAGGGTAAGTTAACAATAAACAATGCCTAAGAAAGATGCAAGGTGATGACGGAAAAACACTCATTGTACAGAGCAATCAGGAAGTCATTGGTGATCTTTAAGGAACAGGATTTTAATAGAAAACAGAATACAGAGATTTTAGAGGGAAAAGAAAGTTGGAGAGAGAGAATGCCAACCATTTTTGGAGAAGAGAGAAATTTGATAGATGATTTTCTTTTTTAGATGAGGAAGACTAAAATCATTTTTCATTTAAGGGAAGATACCAGTGAGAGGGGAATAATGAAAAATTAGAGAAATGAAGGGATGGAGAAAAATCTGATGTCACAGAAATGGTGAAAGCATGTAAACACATATATTACCCAGAGCTGCCCAGGGCAGAGAATGGAGGACCAGGCAAGCAGCAAACAAACTTAAAAGCCTGAGAGGAAAGATGCTGAGGAGGAAGAAAGATTCTTGGCAGGGGTGGCAGGAAGAATAAATGTTCTGAAAAGCTAATTGTATATTGGGAAAACTGGAGTACAACTCACATGCCAAAAGCCAGATTTGTGCTCAGAAAAGACCTGGAAAAAAAACAGTATACTTGCATTTCTGGCTGATCTTTGGGCTCTATGAAAATAAGAGGTAGAGGCTAAGGCAGAGTTGTAGAACTACTTCAGCCAATCTACATCAACCAATAGGGGTTTTTTTTTTCTTCTTCTTCTTTTTGGTTTCAGGCATTTAAGGATATCTCTGTTGGGTCATTGACTGATGATTACCACTGAGATAATGGAACAGAGATTTTAGTGATCACACAGAACAAGGAACATGGTCTTTCAAAAAATAATTTGGGAAATGTCACTACACAAACAGATGACTGAGGTCTTCAACAATCAACACTAGCAAACCCTAGGGAGAGCAGAAAATCTGATTTTCAGAGATACCATAGTATAGTGTTCAAAATGTCCAATTTTGACTTGGTGCCTATAGCTCAGCAGCTAGAGTGCCAGTCACAGACACCAGGGGTGGCAGGTTCGAACCCAATCTGGGGCCTGCCAAACAACAATGATAACTATACCAAAAAAATAGCTGGGCATTGTGGTGGACACCTGTAGTCCTAGGTACTTGGGAAGCTGAGGCAAAAGAATCACTTGAGTCCAAGAGTTTGAGGTTGCTGTGAGCTGTGAAGTCACAGTACTCTACATGTTCAGCCTCTGTCTCAAAAAAAAAAAAGTCCAGTTTTCAACAAAAAATTGTAAGATATAAAGGAATAGGAAAGTATGGCCCATTCACAAGAAAAAAACAAATAGTTTAAGTATATAAATATATTAAATAGTATAATTTTAAATATCAACCACCTTAAATTTGCTCAAAGAGCGAAAGGAAATCATAGATAAAGAACTAAAGGAAAGGGCCCAGCTCAGTGGCTCACATACATCTGTAATCTTAGCACTCTGGGAGGCTGAGGCAGGTGGATTGCCTGAGCTCATGAGTTCAAAAATAGCTTGAGCTAGAGAAAGACCCTGTCTCTAAAAATAGCTGGGCAGGCACCTATACTCCCAGCTACTTGGGAGGCTGAGGCCAGAGGATCACTTAAGCCCAAGAGTTTGAGGTTGCTGTGAGCTATGACACCATAGCACTCTACTGAAGGTAAGAAAGTGAGACTCTGACTCAAAAAAACAAACAAACAGAAAAAGAACTAAAGGAAACTGATGTATGAACAAGTAAAGAATACCAATAAATAAACAGAAATTACAAGATAAACCAATTTTTTTTAATTGGAACTTAAAATTGTAAGAGCTGAAATAAAAAATTTACTAGAGGGGTTTAATACCAGATTTGAATAGGCAGAAGAAAGAATCAGTGAACCTGAAGACAGGACAATTAAAATTATCCAGCCTGATAAGCATAAAGGAAAAAGAATGAAAAATCAACAGAGCTTAAAGGACCTGTGAGATACCACTAAGCACTCCAACATATGAGAAAAGGGAGGAGAGATATTTGAATGACCAAAAGATCCCACTTTGATGAAAACCACGAATTTACTCATCCAAAGAGCTCAATGAACTCCAAGTGGGATAATCTCAAAGAGATCCAAATTATGATAATCAATCACATTTATAATCAAACTGACAGAATCCAAAGACAAAGAAAGAACCTAGAAAGCAGCTAGAGAGAAGTGACTCATTACATACACAGGACTTCAGTGAGATTAGCAGTTGATTTCTCATCAGAAACAATAGAAACCATAAAGCAGTGTAAAACATATACAGAGTACAGAAAGAAAAAAACTGTCTAGCAAGAGTCTATGTTAAGCAAAACTATTCTTTAGAAATGAGGAAAAGGCCAGGTGTGGTGACTCATCCCAGCATTTTGGGAGGCCAAGGCACAAGGATAAGTTGAGGCCAGGAGTTTAAGACCAGCCTGGGCAACATAGAGAAGCCCTATCTCTACAAAAAATTTAAAAATTAGCCATGCATGTGGTGTGCACCTGGATACTTGGGTGGAGGCTGAGGTGGGAGGACTGCTTGAGCCCAGGATTTTGAGGCTATGATCATGCCCATGTCTCAAAAAGAAAAGAGAGAGAAATTAAAACACTCTGAGATAAATAAAAGCTGAGGGAGTTTGTTAACATTTGACCTGCCCTTCAAGAAATGCTAAAGAAGTCCTTCAGGTAGAAATGAAAGGGCACTAGACAGTAAGTTGAAGTCATACTACATATGAAGAAACAAAGAATTCTGGTAAAGATAAATATAGAAGCCAGTATTATTGTGTTTCTGGTTTGTGTCTCCTCTTTTATGCCCATGTGATTTAAACTACAATATATCAAGCAACAGTTATGAGTCTATTTTAATGTACAAGGTACAAAGATGTAGTTTATGACAAAGATGTACACAAGATGTAGTTTATGACAATAACAACATAGTTATATAGGAGCAGAAATTATATGTTGTAGAAGCTAAGTTGGGATCAATTCAAACAAACTACATTGTTATAAATGTAGGATGCTAAGTGTAATGTCCATGGTAACCACTTTAAAAATAACTTTAAGGCGGCACCTGTGACTCAATGGGGTAGGGCGCCAGCCCCATATGCTGGAGGTGGCAGGTTCAGACCCAGCCCCAGCCAAAAACTGCAAAAAAAAAAAAAAAGAAAGAAAGAAAGAACACTAAAAATTACACAAAAGGAATAGAAGAGAGAATCAAACTGGTATATGCACAAAAAAATCAATCAAACACAAAAGAAGATAGATCAAATGAATTAAGAACAAAAAAGATATGACATACAGGAAAAAAATAGCAAAATGATAAAAGTAGACTTTCAGTAATACAATATAAAACATATTTATAATAACATACAATAATTATATATAAATATGTTAAATAATACAACTTTAAATATAAATGAATTAGACTCACTCATGAAAATACAGAGACTACCAGACTGGCAGTGAAACTATTCTGGGTGACACTATAATAGTGGATACATGTCATTATACAGTTGTCAAAACTCATAGGACACGCAACAAAAAGAGTGAACCCTAAAAAGTGTACCTAATGTACAATGTTAATGTAAGATGTTAACAATAAGAGAAACTAAATGTATGCACAGAAAACTGTAGGTGTATGGAAACTCTCTGTACTTTCCACTCAGTATTTCTGTAAACCTAAAACTACTCATAAAAATAAAGTCTATTAATTTAAAAAAAGATTCAACTAATGATCTCTGTAAAACGTTCATTTTAGATCTAACATATTGACAGTGATGAGATATGAAAAGATACTCTATGTTGGCTCGGTACCTGTGGCTCAACGGGCTAAGGCGCCAGCCACGTACACCTGAGCTGGTGGGTTCGAATCCAGCCCGGGCCCGCCAAACAACAATGACGGCTGCAACCAAAAAATGGCCGGGCGTTGTGGCGGGCGCCTGTAGTCCCAGCT
>CAUYRH010130554.1:0-33234 GCA_963574655.1 Perodicticus potto | reverse complement strand
CTTTTCCTCTTAGAACTGGAACCAGACAAGGTTGTCCTCTGTCACCATTACTATTCAACATAGTGCTGGAAGTGCTAGCCAATACAATTAGGCAAGACAAGGAAATAAAGGGCATCCAAATGGGAGCAGAGGAGGTCAAACTCCCTCTTTGCTGACAATATGATCTTATACTTAGAGAACCCCAAAGACTCAACTGTAAATCAACTCCTGGAAATCATCAAAAAATACAGTAATGTCTCAGGATATAAAATCAACATCCACAAGTCAGTAGCCTTTGTACACACCAAAAACAGTCAAGATGAGAGGCTAATTAAGGACACAACTCCCTTCACCATAGCGTCAAAGAAAATGAAATACCTTGGAATATACCTAACAAAGGAGGTGAAGGTCCTCTATAAAGAAAATTATGAAATCCTAAGAAAGGAAATAGCAGAGGATGTTAACAAATGGAAGAACATACCATGCTCATGGCTGGGAAGAATCAACATTGTTAACATGTCTATACTTCCCAAAGCAATCTACCTATTCAATGCCATCCCTACTAAGATACCAACATCGTACTTTCAAGATTTGGAAAAAATAATTCTGCGTTTTGTATGGAATCAGAAAAAAAACCATATAGCTAAGGCAGTTTTTAGTAATAAAAACAAAGCTGGGGCATCACCATACCAGACTTTAGGCTGTATTACAAAGCCATAGTGGTCAAGACAGCATGGTACTGGCACAAAAAAAGAGACATAGACATTTGGAATCAAATAGAAAACCAGGAAATGAAACTAACATCTTACAATCACCTGATGTTCGATAAACCAATCAAGAACGTACCTTGGGGGAAAAGACTCCCTATTCAATAAATGGTGCTGGGAGAACTGGATATCCACATGTAAGAGACTGAAACTGGACCCACACCTTTCTGCACTCAGAAAAATTAATTCAGGATGGATAAAGGACTTACATTTAAGACATGAAACAATATAAATCCTCAAAGAAAGCATAGGAAAAACACTGGAAGATATCGGCCTGGGGAAAGACTTCATGAAAAAGACTGCCATGGCAATTGCAACAACAAAAATAAACAAATGAGACTTAATTAAACTGAAAAGCTTCAGTACAGCGAAGGGGACAAGAACCAAAGCAAATAGACATCCTACCCAATGGGAAAGGATATTTGCATATTATGAATCAGACAAAAGCTTGATAACTAGGATCTATAGAGAACTCAAATTAATCCACATGAAGAAAGCCAACAATCCCACACATCAATAGGCAAGAGACATGAATAGAACCTTCTGTAAAGAAGACACATGAATGGCTAACATATGAAGAAATGCTCATCATCCCTACTTATTAGAGAAATGCAAATCAAAACCACCCTGAGATACCATCTAACCCCAACGAGAATGGCCCACATCACAAAATCTCAAAACTGCAGATGCTGGCATGGATGTAGGGAGAAGGGAACACTTTTACACTACTGGTGGGACTGCAAACTCATACAACCTTTTTGAAAGGAAGTATGGAGAACTCTCAAAGAACTCAAGCTAGACCTCCCGTTTGATCCTGCAATCCCATTACTGGGCATCTACCAGGAAGGAAAACAATCCTTTTATCATAAGGACACTTGCACCAGACTGTTTACTGCAGCTCAATTTACAATTGCCAAAATGTGGAAACAGCTTAAATGCCCACCAACCCAGGAATGGATTAACAAGCTGTAGTATATGTACACTATGGAATACTAGTCAGCCATTAAAAAAGATGGAGACTTTACATCCTTCCTCTTAACCTGGATGGAAGTGGAACGCATTATTCTTAGTAAAGCATCACAAGAATGGAGAAGCATGAATCCTATGTACTCAATTTTGATGTGAGGGCAATTAATGACAATTAATGACACGGTGGGAGTGGGGGAAGGAGAGAGCAAAGAAAGAGAAAGAAGGAGGGAGGGTGGAGGAAAGGAAGAGCAGAGAGAGGGAAGGAGGGAGGGGGTGGGGTCTTGATGTGAAAAAATAAAAAATTAATTTAAAAAGTCTTGTATATTAAATGGCATAAATAAAAATTAGTACAGTTTTTAAATGTTATGTAATGATATGGATGTTAGTACACCAAACAATGGTAGCATTATTACTGTTTCACCTTATATTATTGTTATGGAGTGAATTACGTCCCTCTTCCCAAAATTCGTATGTTGAAACCTCGATTCCCAATATAACTGTATTTGGAGTTAGTAGGTAATTAAGGTCAACCGTGATCATAAGGGTAGGACCCCAATCCAATATGCTGACTGCAAGTCAGGAAGAGAGGCGTCACCAGAAACCAGCGCTGCTGGAATCTCAGACTTCCATCCTCTAGAAATGGGAGAAAATTAATTTCTGTTGCCTAAGCCGTTGAGTTAGTGGTACTCTGTTCTGGCAACTTGAGCAGACTAATACAATTATTATTCAAACTTTTATAAACACTTGTTTGCTCAAACAGGATGAAATGGTTGGTTTTACTGAAGTTATATAGCTAATATCTTCCCCTTTAAATTTTAGAATGATTATCATGCTCTTTCCCTGCTAAAGTATTTGAAAATTCCGCTTACTTTTATACATAAATTGAATGACTCACAATCATCATTACTTAGCACAATACCTTATTATTGTGATAATAAATATGCATTTATACCTTAATAGAATTTCAACATTCAGAGACTTTTTACTCCAAATTATCTCTAGAATGCTTGCCTACACACTTAGCCTTTCATATCCCTTGGTTCTGCATCCATGGAATCAACCAAGCATGAATGAAAAACATACGGAAAACAAAGTTTCAAAAAGCAAAGCTCGAATGTGTACATGCTGAATATTATGTTGAATCCATGCCAGTGAAGTGATGGGTAGACTCTATATTAGGTGTTATAACTAACAGAGATGGGTGTGTGTAGGTTATATGAAACCCCACGCCACTGTATAGAAGGGAGTTGGGCATTAGCGTCATGATTTTGGTATCTGTGGAGGAGGGGTGTCCTGGAACCAATCGCCCATGAATGAGGAGCAACAACTGTCTTTTTAAAAGTCTTTTTTTAGTATCTCAAATAAATAGCTGAAATAAATCTAAAAAATGTGCTTTATTCCTGGCACTGGCATTATTTCTGATTAGATATAAGTGTTACTTATGAAATCGCACGATTGCTGAGCAGATACAATATAGGGTTGTCACAAAATAGAGCAGTGAAATAGATAAATTAGGCTATTTGGATTTCAGAGGATTGAGGTCAGGCAAAGCCAAATAGCAGATCAGAGCACAGTATCGAGACCAAAGCTAAAAGTTGATGTATCTCTAAATTTGGCACCAGCACATCCTGTTAAGCCCAATTAAACTCAGAATTCCTAAAAGAGCTCCAGAGACTCAGATCTTATTTAGGAATGCAACGTCATTTTTTGAATAATTTTAATTTTATGGCCTTAAAACTTTTGCAGCTTAGTTGGGGTATCTATAATTAAAATTAGGCAACATTTGTACATTCTTCATGGGAGGAGTCCTGTGGATGAGTTCCTTCACTCAAGTGCTTGTCCTCTGAAGCTTTCAATCTCAGCACCCACCCCTTCAACCTAATGAAGCCGTCTGAATGCTCCAGCACTTGAGTGGAGCTCCTCATTTCAGGGGCTAACCCAGATCCTTACATCAGGATTAGGACTGGTCATGGCTTTGCTGAAGAAGTACCTTCATTCCCAGAAGAACACAAGCCAGCAGCCTGACGTGATGGGTGTGTTTGTGAGAAGTATGTATTTAATAAGTTGTATTTTCTTTTTCATTTAGTTCAAAATATTTGTAAATTTTCTCTTGAGACCTCTTGGACTCATGTGTTATTTAGAAGTGTGTCTTTAATATCCAAATATTTCAGGATTTTCTAGCTGTTATTGATTTCTAGTTTAATTCCATTGTGATTTGAGAACATACTTTATATAACTTCCATTCTTTATAATTTGTTAAGGTGTATTTTATACTCCAAAATGTGGTCAGTCTTGTTCAAAGTAACACATGAGAAGAATGAGTGTTATTGTTGGACAGAGTAGTCTACAGATGTCAAGTTGACTGGGAGTGCTGTTCAAACCAACTGTGTCCTTACTGATTTTCTGCCTGCTAAATCTGTCATATACTGAAAGAGGAACGTTGAATTTGTCAACTATAATAGTGGTTTTGTCTACTTCTTCTGGTGGTTGTTCTAGTTTTTGCTTCATGTATTTTGATGTTCTTTATTAGATGTATACATACTAAAGACTGTTATGTCTTCTTAGAGAATTTATCCTTTAACCATTTTGTAGTGTCCTTCTTTAGCTCTGGTTTTTTGTTTGTTTGTTTGTGTTTTCCTACAAGCAACATTGTCTGAAATTACTGTAGTTATGCCAGGTTTCTTGATTAGTATTATTCTGGTATACTTTCTCTGTCCTTTTACTTTTAATCTAACTGAATCTTTATGTGTAAAGAGGGTTTCTGGGCTCGGCGCTCATAGCATGGTGGTTATGGCACCAGCCATGTACACTGAAGGTAGCAGGTTCTAACCCGGCCCAGGCCAGCTAAACCACTGCAACAAAAACATAACCAGGCATTGTGGCAGGTGCCTGTAGTCCCAGCTACTTGGGAGGCTGAGGCAAGAGAATTGCTTGAGCCCAGGCAAGAGAATTGCTTGAGCCACAGCCCAGAGGTTGCTGTGAGCTGTGACGCCATGGACTCTATGGAGGGTGACAAAGTGAGACTCTTTCTCAAAAAAAAGAGGGTTTCTGGTAGTCACTGTATATTCAGGTCTTGGTTTTCAATTCACTTTGACAATTTCGTCTTTCAATTGATACATTTAGGCCATCAATATGCATTGATTATTGACATAATTAGACTAATATCCACCATGTTTATATCAGTTTGCTATTCATTGCTCTTGTTCTTTGTTTCCTTTTTCTTCTCCTTTTTCCTGCCTTCCCTGGTTCTAATTAAGCATTTTATGTGATTTTGTTTTCTTTCCTCTCTTAGTGTATAAATTATATTTCATTTTAAAGGATTTTTAGTGGTTGCTCTAGATTACAATATATGTTTGCAACTTACCTAAATCTACCTTCAAATAATACTAAACCACTTCATGCAGTGTTGCTACCTTCTAACAAGAGAGAGTATTCCAATTCCTCCCTCCCATCCTTTACGACATTACTGTCATACATTGTATTTATCTATATGTTATAATCACCTAGTACATTGTTACCATTGTTATTGTTTAAGTTATGTTTTAGGCCAAAAAAGAATAATAAAAATAAAAGTAATAAAAATAAAAGTTTTTACTTTACCTTCATTTATTTCTTCTCTTTTGTATAGTTCCAAGTATCTGATCTATGTAATATATTTTCACCATGAAGAACTTTTTTTATTTTTTAGCATTTCTTGATGGGCCGGTATGCTGGCAGTGAATTTCCTCTGTTTCTGTTTTACCAAGGAAAATATTTATTTCTCCTTCATTTTTCAGGATAATTTCACCAAATATAAAATTCTTTTTTTTTTTTTTTTTTTTGAGACAAAGTCTCACTTTGTCACCCTTAGTAGAGTTCTGTGGCAAACTCCTGGGCTTAAGCAATTCTTTTGCCTCAGCCTCCCAAGTAGCTGGAACTACAGGTGCCCACCACAACACCTGGCTATTTTTTGTTACAGTTGTCATTGTTGTTTAGCTGTCCCGGGCCAGGTTGGAACCCACCAGCCTCAGTGTATGTGGGTGGCACCGTAACCACTGTACTATGGGCACCGAGGCGATATATTTTTATTTTTCAAGTCTTATGTATTTCACTCTACTTTCTGCTTGCTTGCATAGTTTCTGATAAGAGGCTCTCAATGATTCTTATCCTTGTTTCTCTATAGATTTTTTTTCTCTGTATAGATAGTTTTTTTCCTCCTCTGTCTTCTTTTAAAATTTTGTCATTGGTTTTCTGCAGTTTGAATATGCCATGCCTAGGTGTAGATTTTGGGGTGTTCTCTGAGTTTCCTCCATCTGTGGTTTTGTGTCTGTCATTAACATTGGAAACTTCTCTGCCATTGTCACTTCAAATATCTCTTCTGTTCCTTTGTATTTTTCTCAGTCTGGTATTCCAAACACCTGTACATTGTACTTGATAATGTTGAAACTAGTAGGCCCACAAGAGAGAAAAACCGAAATTCAAGAAAGGGGTTGGTGGGAGTTTGGTAAGTTATACCTTAGAAATTTTCTCACAGTCTAGGATATTTTGTTCTGCTTTTTAAATTCTGTGTGTGTGTGGTTTTTGCATTTCAGCTCAAGAACTTTCTATTGATATAGCTTCACCCCCTCTGTACTGAGCGTGACAATGACCCCATCAGAGGTGTCTTCACTTTGGTTACAGCGCTTAAGATTTGTAGGATTTTTTTCTGTTTGTTTCTCTGCTTATGTTACTGATCTGTCCTTGCTTGTCATCTGCTTTTTCCATTGCAGCCTTGAACATGTTAATTAGAATTATTTTTTCTAAGATATATTGAGGCATATTTGACAAATAAAAGTTATGTACTTTATTTATGGTGTACAATGTGATTTTTAAATATTTTAAATTGACAAAAATATGTATGTAGTATATTTATCTTCTACATGTTGTTTTGAAATATATACACATGGTGGAAAGGCTAAATAGAGTGAACCACGCAGGTGTGCTTGTGTGATTTCTGCTTTGTGGGTATTGCCTTCTTTACAAACTGTATAACAGCAGCTGTGCATCGTGCAAGTCTGGCAACGCCATTTTTTCTAACAGCATGTGCTCACGTTGTGTCTTTGCATCACAAAATTGCATAATCTCACAATAGTGCAAACTTTTAAATTATCGTTTTATCCTTTATGGTAATCGGTAACCAGTGATCTCTGATGTTACTCTTGTCATTGTTTTGGGGCAGCACGAACAGTGTCCATTTGCGATAGTGAATTTAATCAGTAAATCCTGTGTGTGCTCTGACTGATGTGCTGGCCGGATCTTCCCTCCTTTCTCTCCCCATCCTCAGGCCTCCTTCTTCCTTGAGACACAACGATATTGAAATTAGGCCAGTTAATAATCACACATTGGCAAGTCTTCAAGTGAAAGAAAGTGTCCCATATCGCTCACCTTTTTTTGTTTAGGGTTAATAGGAGCGTAGGTACATGAAGATAGGTTATATTGTTTGCATTTGTAAGAAAATTTGAGCTGCAGTTGAGTCCTTCCCCAAGGAAGTGCGCCAAACACCTGTACATTGTACTTAATAATGTTGAAACTAGTAGGCCCACAAGAGAGAAAAACACAAATTCAAGAAAGGGGTTGGTGGGAGTTTGGTAAGTTCCCATCTAAGGGGTACAATATCTTTAATTTTAAATGAAAATCTGGGAATGGTTACATTTAGTGAGGAATGTGTCAATGCTGAGATAGGCCTCTTGTGCCAAAAGTCAAGTTGTGAATGCAAAGTAAAGTTCTTGAAGGAAATTAAAAGTGCTGCTCCAGTGAATGTATAAGAAAGGGAGATAGGTTTGCTGCTGATATGGAAAAAGTGTGAGTGGTCTGGATAGAAGATCAAACCAACCACAGCACTCCCTTTAACTCTCTTTAATTCTGTGAAGGCTGAAAGAGGTGAAGAAGCTGCAGAAGACAGGTTAGAAGCTAGTAGAGGTTGGTTCATGAAGTTTAAAGAAGGAAGCCATATCTGTAACATAAAAGTACAAGGTGAGCTAGCAAGTGCTGCTGTAGAAGCTAAAGCAAGTTATCCAGAAGATCTAGCTAAGATCATTGATGAAAGTGGCTACACTACACAACAGATGTTCAGGGTAGATAAAATAGCCTTCTGTTGGGAAAAGATGGCATCTAGGAGTTTCCTACCTGGAGAGAAGTCAGTGCCTGGCTTTAGAGCTCAAAGAATAGGCTGATTATCTTATTAGGAGCTAAATGCAACTACTGACTTTAAGTGGAAGCTAGTGTTCCCTTGTCATTCTGAACATCCTAGGGCCCTTATGAATTATGCTATATCTACTCTGCCCGTGCTTTATAAAATGCAACAGTAAAGCCTAGATGGCTGCACATCCATTTACAGTATGAGTTACTGAATATTTAAAGCCCATTGTTTAGACCTACTACTCAGAAGAAAGATTCCTTTCAAAATACTACGACTCATCAGGCGGCGCCTGTGGCTCAAGGAGTAGGGCACCGGCCCCAGATACCGGAGGTGGCAGGTTCAAACCCAGCCCCTGCCAAAAACTGCAAAAAGAAAAAGAAAAAAGAAAAAATACTACAACTCATCAACAATGCACCTGGTCACCCAAGAGTTCTGATGGAGATGTACAAGGAGATTAATGAATCATGTCAGATAACACAGCATCCAACATTCAGCTCACGGATCAAGGAGTAA
The DNA here is from genome assembly GCA_963574655.1 of Perodicticus potto. Taxonomy (NCBI): domain Eukaryota; kingdom Metazoa; phylum Chordata; class Mammalia; order Primates; family Lorisidae; genus Perodicticus; species Perodicticus potto. The sequence goes on along the minus strand of CAUYRH010130554.1, from coordinate 24,849 downwards.
TTTCAACTTTCAAGTCTCATTATCTAATAAATATGTTTCATAAGGTTATAGCTGCCATAGATAATGATTTCTCCGATGAATATAGGCAAAGTAAACTGAAAATCTTTCAGAAAGGATTCATCATCCAGGTGCCATTTATGATTTAGGGGAGGAAGCCAAAATATCAACAATCAAAAGAGTTTGGAAGAAGTTGATTCCAACCCCCATAGATGACTTTGAGGGATTCAAGAATTCAGTGGAGGAAGTGATTGCAGGTGTAGTGGAAATAACAAGAGAACTAGAGTTAGAAGTGGAGCCTGGAGGTACGACTGAATTGCTGCAGTCTCAGGATCACACTTGAATGGATGAGGAGCTGCTTCTTATGCACGAGCAAAGAAAATTGTTTCCTGTGATGGAATCCACTCTCAGGGAAGATGCTGTGAATGTTGTATAATAACAACAAAAGATTCGGGATACTACATGAACTTAATTGATAAAACAGCAGCACAGTTTGAGAGGAGATTTCAAATTTTAAAGAAGTTCTTTTGTGGAGAAAATGCTATTAAATAGCAAGCATGCTACAGAGAAATCTTTCTCTGAAAGGAAGAGTCAACAGATGAAGCCACCACACTGATCAGTCAGCAGCATCGACACCCAGGCAAGCAAAGATGAATGTTAACATTTTTTTAGCAATAAAGTATTTTCAAATTAAAGTATTAATTTAAAAGGCATTAAAGTATACTTTAATTAATTTAATTTAAATTAAAGTATCTCTTTTTGGACATAATTCTATTGCATACTTCATAGACAAAAGAGGGTAAAGGATAACCTTCATATTCACTGGAAAATAAAAAAATGTCTGTGACTCTTTTTATTGCAATTTTGCTTTATTGCAGTGGTTTGGAAGCAGATCTGTGATATCTCTGAGATATGCCTATATTTTGAATTCACTGTTTGATCATTTCAAAATCTGTGTCATATCCGAATCTGGTTCTGATGCTTCCTTTTTCTCTTCAGGCTGTGTTTTTTCCTCCTTTTTTAGCATGGCTTGTAATTTTATATTGAAAGCCAGAACATGATGTGTTGGGGTAATAAGAACTGAGGTAAAAGTCAGGGTATGAGGTTTTATGTTAATCTGTCCAGGAGTTGGGCTATGTCTTAAGTTTGCTGTAACCGTAGGTGTCAGAGTCTTCAAATTTGTCTGGGGTTTTTGTTGTTGTCTCCCCTATTGCCTTTGGTCTTCCCTATTGCCTTCAGGCTCCTTAAATAGAGTTTGTGCCTTGCAGCTCTTTCAGCTATAATCCAGCCTTAATGCACTGGAGCCCTGCTGATGTGGTGGTGGGGTGTGAGGAAGAAGTGTTCTGTAACTGTGTGATTCAGTCTTTTAATAGGCCGGTATCCACTGTGACTCACAAGTGTTTCTTAGCTCTTCCCCTCGCATTAGGTTCTGGCAAAATCCTTCTTTGTGGAACATAAGCCTTTGTTATGGAGAACTGTCTTGGTTCCTAATGGCTACTCTTCCTCTCCCCTGCCCAAACCATGAGAACCTGCAGGTGGGGAGACTCCCAGAAGTAAATCCATGAACATGTGAGGGTCCCCCCTAGGCTGTAGATCCCAAGAGTTTCTCTCACACTCAAGCTAGTTCATACTCAGTTTCCAGAAATGTATGGAAATTGCTACTTAAATGCTCCAACCCATTTATGACTCTAGCCACTTCCGCCTCAGGTAAGCAGGTTCTCTGAACTTACCCATCTCTCCAGATTTGGGGGTGGTAGGTTGCCTTGCAAGCTTCAATTCTTGGTGGATCCAAGAAAAATTATTTTTCAGCATTTTTCTTGTGATAAGGACAAGAGCAATGATTTCTAAGCTCTCTGTATGTTGGAACAGAAACCAAAAGTCTTCCATTTATTTGTCTGAAGTAATGGCAAATCTAAATCACATGGGCTCAAATGATTTAAGTGCTCTTATAACTGGGAATTTCAAAGTAGTCCCAGCCTTAATTTGTGATTGATCTCATGACTCAACACCCATAAGAACACAGATTCCTTTCATTTCTCTGTTCCATCTCCTTAATGTCCTCTACAACCCAGAAAAAGACAGATCCTCAAACTTCCAGGCTATGTACTCCCTCAGAGGGAGAGAGCACTGCTTTCCCAATGCTGAGGACAATGTCTTTGGCATCTCAATTCAACAATCTCAAGCAACATTTTCATTGCACCAGTTAGCGACTGCTGCAGAATGCTGTGTGATGCCTGCAAAATCCTGGTGCCATCTAAGTGTCCTTGTGTAGGCTGTCTAGAGGCAGCTCTGAAGATGTCACCTGGGCTCACATGTCACCTGCACATGTCTGCAGGTTGGGTGGGAGTTGGCTGATTTGGGCTGAGTGGACGGGGTGGGTCTCCTGCAGGCTGGGAATCCCTGCTCATATGTCTCTTATTCTCCCTGAATGTGAAGCTGAGCCATGTTCTTCTCACAGAAATAACAGGGTGCAAGAAGGGAAGTAGAAACACAGAGAGCCTCAAGGTCTGTGCTTGCACCTGGCACAAAGATAGTTACGCAGATGTGCCACTGGGGAAGGCAAGCCACAAGGTCAACACCAAAATCAAGGGTCAGGAGAGTTCATGTACTCCTTTGCCCACAATGAAGCCATGATGGGGGTAAACACTGGTGAAGACTCAGGCCACTCAATCTGCTGTTCACAAATCAACCAGCCACTGTCGTCACAGGAATGTGAAGACCCTAACGGACAGGGACCAGTCCAAGGCCACACCCTGGAGCTGTTGATTGATTGCAGTGTACTGGCCAGCCAGGGCAGCCATAACAAATCACCATGGGTGGGGGGCTTGCACAACAGAAATGTACTTCTTCACATTTTTGGAGGCTGGAAGTCTGAGGTCAGCTATGGTCAGAGTTGGTTTATTCTGAGGCCTCTCTCCCTGGCAGGTAAAGGTCAGTCATCTGTCTGTCTCCTCCTTGTTAAGTTTCTGTGTCCTAACGTCCTCTTCTAATAAGGATTCCAGTCCTGCAGAGTTAGAGCCCAAACTAAAGGACCTCCTTTTAACTTAATCACCTTTTCAAAGATTTTCTCCAAGTATAGCCACATTCTGAGGTTCTAGGGGCTAGGACTTTAACATATCACTTTAAGAGGTATATAATTAAACCATAATAATAAGCAAGTGCCCATAAGCACCGTAGACCCTATTTCTTATGACAAACATCAATATAAACATGCAACATCATATGTAGTAAAATGCTAATCTACATTAGGAACCAGAATGATGTCATCTGGGTCCTTAATTTTCTTTAGTTACAACATAATACAGGTATAAAAATTTAGAACAATTGAAGAGTAGACATCCTTGAAGCAGTCTTAACTGAATATTGCTTTTCTAAATTGAGCTAAAGACAACTTTGAGATGATGCCCCTGGGTCAGGGCTCAGATGGTAGCCTTCCTGTACTTCCTGCTGAGTACAGTTCCATGTGTTCAAACAGGCAAAGGAAAGAAGCTAAGAGAAGGCCAGTCCACAGCTTTAGAGGTGAGTTGATGGAGTGTCCAGAAGGCCCTGTAGGTGGTAAATAGTGGGAGCTAAGTTGAGATAAAGGAACAATTACATGAAAAATCCAGGACCCTGAGACCCTTCCTCTGTCCTGCTGCTTAGGAAGGAGTATGGATACATTGACCCTACACTGATATTGGATCTGGGAAGAGTTGCAAAAGTAAGCTTATCCTGGGAATCCCTAACCACAAGCCCACATTGCCTGCGGGTAGGGGTCTAAAATTATACCCTCATGTGGTATGAAAAATACAAAGCCAAAAAACATTTAAAAATTATCTTTAGTTGGTGGATACACATGGGCACCTTACAGGAGCAAAGAAAATTTTTCTTTAAATGAATCTGCTTTAAAAATAGTCCTCAAATAATTCATGCAAATAGAAGTCCAGGAAACAGGACTCCTCCCTCCCTCCTCCCTGTCTCTCTCTGTTCTGTCAGTCTCTCTGCCTCTGCCTCTGTTTTTCTCACACGCACACACAAACTTAAAAGGGAAAAAGCTGAGCAAGCATCGATAAAACAAATCACATAGTCAGACTCACAAAGGCTGGTGATGCTACAATTATCAGGTATGAAAATATAATATAGAATAAATATGTTTAATATATAAAAAGGGGTGTTATGCCAGAATGTTTAAGAAACAAAAAATTATCAATATTGACCAGTAATTTAAAAAATAACAGTATTGGAAAAATGAAAACATTATATAATGAAGACTTGAAATTCGATGATTAAATGACAGCTTAGACATGGCGAAAAAGAAAATTAGATGAATGGGAGACGGAATAGGAAATTACAGAGACTGAAGTACAGAGAGGAAAAATAATTCAAAGTGTGTTCTCTGAACACAATGGAAGCTAGCTAGAAATCAATAATGAAAGGAAGAATGGAAAATTCACCAAGGTGGAAATTAAAGAACACTCTTGAACCACTAGTCAGACAAAGGGAAAACACACAAAAGGAAAACTAGAACATACTTAGAGACGAGTGAAATGGAAGCATAGCCGCCACGGCGTACGCAGTGAAGACAGCGCTCAAAGGGAGATGCAAGGTTGTAAGTGTCAACGTTGTAAAGAAAGAAAGATCTCAAACCAACAACCTGACTTCTCAGCTTGAGGAACTACAAAAAAGAAAATAAACCCTAAAATAGAGGAACAAATGCAATAATGAAGATTAGCCTGATGATCAATAAAATAGAGAGTAAAAAAAAAAAGCCACAGAATCGATGAAACCAAAAGTAGCTTCTTGAAAAGATCAACAAAACTGAAAAAGCTTTAGCTGAGCTGACAAAGATAGAAGGATAGAAGATACAAATAACTAAAAGAAGAAAGGAAAGTCAAGCTATTACTACCAACCCTACAAAAATAAAAAGAATCATAATAGAATATTGTTCACAATCCTGCACTAACAAGTTATATAACCCAGTTGAAATGGGAACATTGATAGCATTGCACAAACTACCTAAACTGACCTGCAAAGAAACAGAAAGATCCTAACAGACCTATAAGAAGTAAAGAAATTGAATCAGTAATAAGAAAAAAAAACTTCTCCATGAAGAAGAGAGAGCTTCACTACTAGTAAGTTCCACAAGTATTTAAAGAAGAATTAATACCAATTCATTTCAAAAACTTGAAGAGGAAGTAACACTTCTTTTTCATTCTATGAGGGTAACATTACCCTGATAACTAAGCCAAGACATCACAAAAAAAGAAAATTCCAGATCAGTATACCTTATAAATATAGAGATAAAAAAGTTCTCAACAAAATACTTGAAAACTGGATCTAACAATGTATCAAAAGGATAATACACTATGACCAAATAGGATTTATCTGAAGAATGCAAAGTTGTTTCAGCCTATGGAAGTTAATGTAATATATCATACTCATAAAATGAATGAAAAAACACACTGTCATCTCAATTAATGCAAATAAGGCATTGTCAAAAGCCAACACCCTTTCAAGATAAAATACAGTCAGAAAACTCACAATAAAACATAACTTCCTCAACATGATAAAGGGCATTTATGAAAATTTCATAGCTAAAATCATAGTCTACGGTGAAAGACTGAAATCTTTCCCTTAAGATCAAGAATAAGACAAGGATAATGACATTCAGTAGTACTTTCCAGCATTGTACTTCAAGTTCTTGACAAAGAAATTAGAAACGAAAAAGGAATAAAAGACACCTAAATTGGAAAGCAAGAAGTAAAGATTGACCCATTAGCTGATGGCATGATCTTATACATAGGAAAAAGAATTAGAAAAAGCTACTAGAGCTAATAAATGAATTCATCAAAATTACAAAGTCCAAGAAAAACATACAAAATTAGTGTTTCTATTGATCTGTCTGGAATATTATGAAAGCAGTTCCATTTGCAATAATGTCTAAAAGAATAAAATCCTTAAGAATAAATTTAACCAAAGAAGTGAAAAAGTTGCACAATGAAAATTTTAAAACACTACTGAAATAAATTAAATTTATAAATGGAAAGACATCCTGAATTCATGAATAGGACGTGAAAATGCCAATACTATCCAAAGTTACCTACAGATTCACTGTAATCCCTATCAAAATTCCAACAATGTTTTCTGCAGAAATGGAAAAGGCAATCTTCAAATTCATATAGAATTGCAAAGGGCCCCAAATAGCCAAACGGCCTTGAAAAGGAAGAAAAAAAGGTGGAAAACTCACACTTCTTGATTTCAAAACTTTCTCTAAAGGCACAGCAATCAAAACAGAGTGGTCCTGGCATGAGAATGGACCTACAGACCAAGAAAGTAAAGTTGAGATTTCAGAAATAAGCCCATACTTTTACGGACAATTGATTTTTACATGCAGAAAGAGTGATAAGTTTATTTCATAGGGAAAAACGTAGGCTTTTCAACAAAGGGTGCTGGGGAAACTGGATATCCCCATGCCAAAGAATAAAATTGGACCTCTCCCTCATAGTGTATACAGAGAAAACTCTAAATGATCAACAACCTCAATATAAGAGCTAAAACTATAAAAACTCTTGGAAGAAAACAGAGGGACAAATCTGCATGACCTAGATTTGGTAATGGTGTCACCAAAAGCACAGACGATAAAAGAGAAAATAGAAAAATTAGACTTCATCAGAATTAAAAATTTGTGTGCATCAAAGGTTATTGTCAAGATACTGAAAAAACACAGAAAAGGAGAAAATAGAATCAGAAAACCCACTTGGATGGAAGAAATGAGATTAAAGTATTTTGGGGTCATTGTATTGTCTGAGAAGAGTATGAAGATGCTTTTTAACCCTGATCATTATTAGGTTAAACATGCAGGTTAAAATTTCTAGTGTAATCACTAAAAGAATTCAAATTGAGTATGCACCTTCCAATCTAGTAGTAGAGTGAAAAATGCAATAAATCAAAAAGAGGGCCCAAGAAAGAGAGAGAGAAGAAACAGAACAGTGAGACAAATAAAAAGCAAAAATATAAGAGAATAGAAATCAATCACAGTGATTATAACCCATGTAAATAAGCTGTCCAGAAAAAATATATTTTCAGATTATGTTTTAGCCCAGTTGCTTATTTCATAAGTGACAATCCAAGACATGAAAACATAGAAAAGTTGAAAGTAAATAGAAAATATGAAAAAGAAATAAAACCGGCAAACACTAATCCAAAAAGAGCACTTTAGGTGTACTACCTTCAGGCAAGATGAAGATGTAAGTATTTACACTTGCCACTATCCAAAAGTGTAACTTTAGGCTGGCTCACACCTGTAATCCTAGCACTCTGGAAGGCTGAGGCTGAAGGGTTGCTTGAGCTTAGGAGTTTGAGACCAGCCTGAGCAAGAGTGAGACTTTGTCTGTACTAAAAATGGAAAAACTAGCTAGGCATAGTGGTGGGCACCTGTAATCCCAGATACTCGGGAGGCTAAGGTAAGAAGGTTGCTAGAGCCCAGGAGTTTGACGTTGCTGTGAGCTATGACACTGCATAATCTACCCAGGGCCTTGGAGTGAGATTGTATTTCAAAAAAAAAAAGTAAGTAAAAGTTAAAAAATAAAAGTGTAACTTCATAATCTACCCAGGGCCTTGGAGTGAGATTGTATTTCAAAAAAAAAAAAGTAAGTAAAAGTTAAAAAATAAAAGTGTAACTTTAAATTTAACATTTTTAATTCATTATCTATCTTTACACTATTAGATTTTTTACCATACCTCTCCCAACATATCAAGTATACTAACAACTGGCCAAGACAATTATTAGCCTTGATCTAGGGATAACATATTACTTACAAGGTAACGCATAGGTCAAAGAAGAAATGGAAATTAGAAAATAGTTTAAAAGTAATGAAATGTTGCTCATTAAAACTCTGGGGCCAACGCAAAAGTGACAGAGTGGCATTTCTGAAGTTAATACCTTAAAACACACACACATTTCATATGAAGCAATTCTGAAAAGAAAGGAGCACAGTGTCCAATTTAAGAAGTTAGTAAAACAAACAACTAAAAAGTTAAGTGAAATAGTAGGAAATTGATAATAAAGATATGAACAAAAATGAATGATACAAAGCAAAGATACAATCAAGACAATGAATTGTGCCAAAAGTAGGTTTTCTGAACCGATTAATAAAATTCACAAACCTCTGGCAAGATTGATCAAAAAGAAAGAAAATTAGAATGAGAGCGAGGCCGGCAAGGGAGGAGGCAGGGGACGGGGCAGGAAGAGGTGCACACATGAGTGACTGATAGCCGGGATGAAAACGGGAACCTCACCATGAACGCTGTAGATATTAAGAGGCAGGAGGGATTATGACTACGCCAACACACTTGGATGAAATGGATAACTTCTTAGAAATATATAATTTGCCGGGCGGCACCTGTGGCTCAAAGGAGTAGGGCGCCATATGCTGGAGGTGGTGGGTTCAAACCTAGCCCCAGCCAAAAATTGCAAAAAAGAGAGAAATATATAATTTGCCAAAATTTACTCAAATAAGAAATAGCAAAATCTGAATGATGTAATAATAACTAATGTAATTTAATCATTAATTTAAATTGTTCCACATATAAAATATCAGGCCCAGACAAGTTTGCAGTTGAATTCAGCTGCACATTCAGGGAATAGACAATTCCACTTCTGCATGAACTCTTTCAGAGCCCCAAGGAGCATAACCTTGATTGAAAAGCTAGACAAGGACAGGGGAGGGAAAATTAAAAACATGATCTGAGATGTAGAGAGTCTTCACCAGAAGATTAGACGTTGAAGCCAGACATGAAAGTAATATATATATATAATATAACTAAGGTGGATTTATTCCTGGAACACAGGGTTAGACCAACATTAGAAACTCTATTAATGAAGTTACTGAAGTGAGGCCAAGTTTATATAGGACTTTCCAACACAAATATTCAAGTCAGACCTTGGGCTGAGGGAATGTGATCTGAGGCACCAAAAGCATCTTCCACAAAACAAAAATTATTTAAACAAAAACAAATAGGGAAAATAAGACAGGAAAAGATAGCTTGATTCAACTACATGAAAATTAAGATCTTCTGTTTAATGAAAGATTATAATAAATGAAAAAGCAGGCCACAAATTGGAGATACCTACCTCACTTATACAATGTAAAGAACTTGAATTAAAGCTATGTATCCATATATCTCTTCTAAGTCCATAAGAGAAAGATAAATAGTAGGTAGGAAAATTGTTAAGCATGAACAGACACTTTCAAGAGGAGTGCAATGCACTGAATATGTGCATCCCTCCAAAATCATATGCTGAGATCCTAACCCCCAAATACAGGGAACCTGGGACAGCTCTCGCACCTCCCTACCATGTGGGATGCAGGAGCCATCAGCAGTCTGCATCCTGGAGAAGGCCTTCATCAGAACCCAGCTTGATCTCACGCTGCCAGCCTCCAGCACTGGGAGACCTGAGTCTCTGCTGTTTATAAACCAACCAGTCCACTGTAGTTTGTTTCGACAGCCTGAGCTGATTAAGATAACGAGTAAAAGCCAAAGACCAATACACATGCAAAAACATCCTCAAGTTCATTGGTAACTAGAGAAATGCAAATTAAAAACATAAATTAAAACAGCAATACCAGGTGGCAGAGTGGATTCAGAGAAGTAGAAATGCTCATACTTAATTATGGAGTATGATTTGTTTAGAAATATTTTGGAAATAATTTATCTTTAAGTAGAAAAGCTGATTTTCTCTCTCTCTCTATATATATATGTGTGTGTGCATATATATACACACACACTGTATATATACACACATACATTGTATATATACAGAGGGTGCCACAAAATGTATACTTTTTTTTTTTTTGCAGTTTTTGGCCAGGGCTGAGCTTGAACCCTCCACCTCTGGCATATTGCAGCCAGCACCCTACTCCTTTGAGCCACAGGAGCCACCCAAATGTATACACATTTTAAGAGATGTTATGTTGTGTTACTTTTCAAAGTTGAATTGAAGGTATTGTTACTAGTCAAGTGTGCCTAGAGATGCTGCATATCCATCCTACCTGCAATTCATACACTTTTGGGGAATAATTGATTTTACTTCCAACAACGTCACTTACAATATATATACATTTTTTGGAACCTCCATATATATGTATGTGTGTATATACATAGAGAGAGAGAGAGAGAGAGAGAGATTGTGTGTGTATATATATGTGCCCCCAAATTTTCCCACAAGTTTGGGCTACATTATCTGTACATAATCTTTTGAACAATCTATAGGTAACTTTTTTGAATATTTAAACTGGAAAATCTGAGACAAGTGTATCCAAGCATTCATGGAGAATTAAGAGGTAGGAACAGGGTAAGTCCAAGAGAAGCACCGTCCTTCCTCGGCCAGCTACTTATCTCGGTGTCCTTACCAAGTGGATTCCAGGCCAGTTCGGCCATGGGAGGCACTGGTGGAAGAGGAGGCAGGGGAAGCCAGGGCATGCTGCCCCCTCACAGTTGGTAGTCTGCCCAGGTTGCTTTTCTAGGAGTAATGTCTCTCTATGGTTCCAGATCCCAGCAGACATTCCCCTCTATGATTTTATCACCTCCAAGGTGATCAGAAAGAAGGTAAGGACATCTGATGAGAGCCTAGGTAGCATCTGAGAAAAAGAGAAAACATTAGAATCCTTATGTGCAAGAAATGGGAAATCAACAAGGGAAAATAAAGGATGCTTACATGGTAGTGAGGGTCTAGCCAAAGAATGAGATGAATATGGATTTAGCCCAGTTATCCAAAAGAACTGTTACTTGGAAACAGAAGGTGTGGGTTGAGCCCCAACTCAAGCACTAAAGTGTGGCTTCAAGGTTTAATAACGATGAACCTCAGTTTCTACATCTGTAGAATGGAGCCCAAGATGTCATTAACACCAACCTCACATACAGCACTGTGGCCCTTTCGGGTGGACTACATTCTGCAGTAATATGCGTTTAAGGTTTCTCCATGTCCCTTCATGCCTTGATAGCTCATTTCTTTTTACTTCTAAATGCTATTCCACTGTAACAGTTTGTTAATCCATTCACCTATTGAAGTGAGCGTTTTTAGTTGCTTTGCTTCTAATTTTTGGCAATTATGAATAAAGCAGCTATAAATATTCACGTGCTTATTTGTTTGTGGATATGTGTTTTCAAAACATTTGGTAAAATAGCAAGGAGTGTATCTGTTGGATTGTATGGTAAGACTGTTTAGTTTTGTAAGATACTGAAATCTGTCTTCCAAAGCGGCTGTGCCGGTTTCCATTCCTGCCAGCACCGAGTGAGAGTTCCTGTTCCTCCTTGCTGGCATTTGATGTTATCAGTATTTTAAATTTTACTGATTATAATAGGAACGTGGTAATATTTCATTGTTATTTTAGTTCGTGATTACTTAATGATATATAATGTTAAGCATCTTTTCAGGTTTATTTGCCATATGTACATCTTATTGAGTGAGATATCTGTTCAGATCTTTTGCCAGTTTCTTAGTTGGCTTGTTGGATTTCTTATCGTTGAGTTTGAAGAGTTTTTAAATGGCTTTTTTTTTTTTTTTTGGTATTTTGGATACCTGTCTTTTATGCATATGTGTTTTACAAAGACTGCATTTTTCCCTAGTCTTAGACTTGTCTTCTCATTCTCTTAAAAGAGTCCTTTTCAGGGAAAATGTTTTCTTTTTTATTTTTAAAATGTCCACGTTATCATTTTTTCCCATGGATTGTGCTTTTGATGTTGTATCTAAAAAGTCATCACCAAACCCAAGATCACCTACATTGTTTCCCATGTTATACCTTCTGGGAGTTTATACTTTTGTATTTTACATTTAGATCTACGATCTATTTTGAGACAATTTTTTTGAAAGATATAAAGCCTCCTCCTAGAATTATTTATTTGCTTTTGAAAGTCCAAAAATTAATTCAGTGTTATTTGTTGAAAACACTATTTTTTTCTCCACTGAACTACCTTTGCTTCTTTGTAAAGGATAAGTTAACTATAAATGTGTGGTCAATTTCTAGGCTGTAGATAGTATGTGCCAACAATCTATTTATCTGTTCTTTTGCCAATATTACTGTCTTGATTACTGTAGCTTTATAGTAAGTGTTGAGGTCTGGTAGTGTCAGTCCTTTAACATTACTTTTTTTTTAATACTTTGTTGGTTGTTCTGGGTCTTTTGTCTTTTCATGTAAAACTTTAGGATCAGTTTTTGGGTATGCACAAAATAATTTGCTGGGATTTTGATTGTGATTGCATTGAATCTATAGGTCATGTTGGGAAAAACGGACATCTTGACAGTATTGAATCCTCCTATTTTCAAATATGGAATATACACACATCTCCATTTATTTAGTTGTCTGATTATTTTGCATTAGACCAGAGGTTCTCAACCTGTGGGTCGTGACCCACAGGAACTGTATTAAAGGGCTGTGGCATTAGGAAGGTTGAGATCCACTGCCTTAGACGCTGGCAATTGTCCTCACATTTTATAAATACTTTGTTAGACTTAGACCTAAGTACTTTTTCTTTTTCTTTTCTGTTGCTACTATAAATGGTGGTGTGTTTTTACTTTCAAATACTAATTGTTCATCCTTAGTATATAGAAAGCTATTCAATTTTATATGTTGACCTTGTATCCTATAATCTTGGTATCGTCATTTCTTCATTCCAAAAGTAGGTATTTTTCTTGATTCTTTGGTATTTTTCACATGAAATTATGATGTCATCTGCAAAAGAAAAAAGAGGCAATTTTATTTATTCCTTTCTGATCTGCATACCTTTTCTATTCTTTTCTCATTTATTTTCTTTTAAATAATTACATTCCCAGTGCAGTGTTGAATAGAAATGGTAAGAGCAGATATCCTTGCTTTGTTCCTCATCTTGGAAGGAAAATATCTAGTTTTTTGCATTAAGCATAATTCTAGCTGTAAGATTATTTTTATAAATATTCTTTTTCAAGTTAAGGAAATTCATATCTATTTCTAATTTAATGAAAGATTTTTATCATAAATGAGTGCTGGATTATGTTAAACGTGCTTTCTGCATCTGTCAGAAAACACGTTCTTTTTCTTTTATACCCTGTTGTGATGTATTACATTAATTGATTTTATAATGTTGGGCCAGGCACAGTGGGGGTGAAGGCACTGATGTCCCTGTTCTGACTTTGGTGGGTGCACTTTCCTGACTCCCTCACTCACCAGAGAGGACCAGGCTCCAGCCCCTCAGGTTTGCAGGATGGAACTGCCTATGGATTACTGCTACCAGGCTGCTTGAGACCCTTTGAAGACTCCCTCATGAGCATTGATTTTACTGCCTGGGATAATCTGATTAGAACTCTTAACCTGTGCTGTCCATACGAGGACCTTCTGAGGTTGAGCAGAGGTTGTTTTGTAGCAGGGAGGGACTGATTCTTCTCTACCCGATGTTGCTGGTGGGAAGCAGAGCACCACAGTTTCTTGTCTCTCTCCTCAGCTGAGATTTCAACCTAACACTCCAACTCATTAGGATTGGGTAGAGACTGGCTGATTTCAAGACAGAGCCAGCTTGCATTATCTCCTGAAGTAGGTCCTCAGAGTCTCTGGCTGCAGCTCTGAAAGGGACCATTATAAGGCTTTAGGGGAAAAGTCACAATTACAAGCCTCAGCTCATTGGTAAAGGGTGGGTTAACTCTACTTCCTGGGGGCCCCAATCCAATCTTACCCCACCAGTTTTAATTGCCAAATTGTGGAAAATACTCATGGGATGGAACCAGCAGAAGAACTCTGACAACATGAATAATCAGAGTAGATCAACTCCTCCAAGGAATGACAAAGGAGATACAACAGAAGATGCCATTCATATACAAATGGCTGATTTTCCAGAAATAAAATTCAGGGTAAGGATGGCAAATAAGATTAATATAATGGAGGAAAAGATGGAAATACAAATCCAAACAGTAGTTCAAAAATTGTCTGAAGATATTAATGAATTCAAAGACAAAGTCACAAAGGATATGGACATAATGTAGATGTCAAGGAAGTGAAAAAGCTATTCAGTTAGCTTTGAAACACAGTAGACTCCCTCAGTAGTAGAGTTGAGCAGACAGAAGAAAGGATATCAGAAATTGAAAACAAGGCTTTTGAAGGTTTCCAAGCATTCAAAGAGGCAGAAAAAGGGGAAACAAAAATAGAACATTCCCTGAGAGAGTTGTAGGATCATTCCAAAAGATCAAACATCCAAATTATAGGGATTCCTGAAGGATAACAGGATGGTACTAAAGGCACAGATGCTCTACTCCAAGATATCATGGATGAAAATTTACCAAGCATTGCAAAAGTTACATAAATTCAGATAGTAGATAGTTTCAGAACCCCAGCACAATCCAAATAAAGCATCTCCTAGACACATTGTAATTAACTTTACCAATGTTAATATGAAGAAGAAAACCCTGTAAGCAGCCATATGTAAAAAAGCTTACTTACAAAGGGAGAAATATTAGGATGACTGCAAATCTTTCATCCAAAACTTTTCAAGCCAGAAGAAGATGGTCATTGACTTTCAACCTTCTAAAACAAAACAACTTTCCATCCAGGACCCTGTATCCAGCTAAACTGAGTTTCATTTGTGATGGAGAAATCAAATACTTTACTGACATCCACATGTTGAGGACATTAGCCATAACTAAACCAGGAAATACTCAGATCCATTTTCCATGATGACCAATAAAATGCTCTACCACCAAAGTAAACTCACCCAGAATTTATTGAACAAAACCTAACTTCACAATGGTGAAAGGATTAAAAATATGCACTGGACCTTTGAAAAACATGACAGCCGAAACACTACCATATCTATAAATTCTCTCAATTAATGTGAATGACTTAAATTGCCCTCTAAAAAGGCATAGGTTGGCTGACTGGATACAAAAACCTAGGTCAGGTATCCATTGCCTCCAAGAGACTCATCTTACCACAAAGGATAAAAAAAAGACTCAAGGTGAAGAGATGGACATATATAACACAGGCAAGTGGAAATCAGAAAAAAGCAGGGGTTGCAATTTAATTTGCAGATACAATTGGCTTTAAACCAACAAAGATAAAGATAGGGATGGTCACTATGTGTTTGTCAAGGGAAACACTCAGCATGAAGAGATTTCAATAATTAACCTTTATGAACACTACCTGAATGCTCCTCAATTTATAAAACAAACTCTAATGGATAGATTGAAGATTTTAACACTCCTTTGTCAGTTCTGGATGGATCCTTCAAGAAGAAACTAAACAAAGAAATAATGCACTTAAACTTCACCATAGAACAAATGGATTTAATAGACATTTACAGAACATTTCATCCTAGTAAAACTGAATACATATTCTTCTCATCAACCCAAGGATCATCCTCCAGAATTGATCATATCTTAGGACACAAGTCTAACCTCAGAAAATTTAAAATAATAGAGATTATTCCTTGTATCTTCTCAGACCACCACTGAATAAAAATTGAACTCAACGGCAACAGAAATCTTCATACTCAGACAAAATCACAGAAACTAAATAACCTTAGGCTGAATGACAGCTAGGTCAAAGATGAGCTTGAGAAAGAAATAATCTAATTTTTGGAACAAAATGGTAATGAAAACACAAACTATCAAAACCTGTGGGATATTGTAAAGGCAGTAATAAGACAGAAATTTATGAGATTAGAAGTCTTCATCAAGAAAATAGAGAGAAAGTCAACAACCTAATGGGCTATCTCAAGCAACTGGAAAAGGAAAAACTATATAATCCCAAACCCAGAAGTAGAAAAGAAATAGCCAAAATGAGAGTATAATTAAATGAAATAGAAAACAAAAGAATCATTTGGAAGATCAATGAAACAGAAAGTTGTTTTTTTGAAAAGATTCATAAAATTGGTAGGCTCTTATTGAATATTTTTGCATTGATACACACTAATGATATTGGTTTATAGTTTTCTTTCTTTGTTAGATCCTTGCCTAACATAATCAGAAACAGAAAAGTAAAATCTCTAATAACATCAATCATAAACAATAAAGGGAAGATAAAAGATACCACAGAAATTCATAAAAACCCTCAATGATTACTACAAAAAGCTCTATTCTCAGAAATATGAAAATCTAGAGGAAATGGACTAATACCTGGAAGCATACCACCTTCCCAGACTTAACCAGAAAGAATTAGAAATATTAAGTAGACCTATACCAAGTGCTGAAATAGCATCAACCATACAAAATCTCCCATACAAATCTTCAGATGGCTTCACATCAGAATTCTACCAAACCTTCAAAGAAGAACTAGGACCCATATTACATAACCTTTTCCAAAATATAGAAAAGGAAAGAATCCTCCCCAACACATTCACTGAAGCAAATGTCACCTTAATCCCCAAACCAGGAAAGGATCCAAAAATCTTTAATGAATAGGACCAATATCTTTAATGAATTTCAATGCAAAAGTATTCAATAAGATCCTAGCAAACAGAATTCAATGACACATTAAAAAAAATTATACATCACAATCAAGTTGGTTTTATCCCAAAGTTACAAGTTTGGCTCAAAATAGGTAAATCTATAAATATAATGCACCACATAAATAAAATAAAAAACAAAGACCATATGATTCTATCAATCATGATTAGAACACTTAAGAAAATAGGGTTAGATGGGACATCTCCTAAACTGATAGAGGCCATCTATAGCAAACCCACAGCCAATATCACATTGAATGGAGTAAAATTAAATAACATTTCCACTCAGATCTGAAACTTTACAAGGATGCCCCTTGTCACCATTGCTATTCAACATGGAAGTCCTAGCCATTGCAATCAGGCATTAAAAGGGGATGAAGGGTATTCAAATGGAGTCAGAGGAGGTCAAACTCTCACCCTTCATAGATGATCTTATATCTAGAAAACCCCAGGGACTCAACTACAAAGCGCTCAGAAGTAATCAAGGAATATAGCAGTGTCTCAATACTTACAAACTAGTAGCTTTTATATATACCAACAACAGTCAAGCTAAATTATAGTCAAAAACTCTATTCCTTTTACAGTAGTGCCAAAGAAGATGAAATATCTGAGAATTTATCTAACAAAGGATGTAAAAGATCTCTATAAAGAGAATTATGAAACTCTGAGACTCTGAGAAAAGAAATAGCACAAGATGTTAACAAATTATAAAACATACCATCCATCCTCATGGCTGGAAAGAATCTACATTGTTAAAATGTCCATACTACCCAAAGCAATCTACAGATTTAATGCAATCCCTATCAAAGCACCCATGTCCTACTTTAAAGAACTTGGAAAAAAATCATTCTTCATTTTATAAGGAATCAGACAAAACCTTGAGTAGCCAACACATTACTTAGAAATAAAAACAAATCAGGAGGCATCACGTTACCAGACTTTCAATTATACTATAAATCTATAGTGATCAAAACATCATGGTACTGGCACAAAAATAGAGATTTAAATATATGGAATAGAATAGTGAATCTAGAGATGAACCCAGCCACATATCAACATTTGATCTTTGATAAGCCTAACATAGACATGCATTGTGGAAAAGATTCCCTATTTACCAAGTGGTTCTGGAAGAACTGGCTAGCAACCTGTAGAAGACTGAAACTGGACCCACACCTTTCACCACTAACAAAAATTGATTCTCACTGGATAAAATATTTAAATTTAAGACATGAAACTATAAAAATACTAGATAAGAGTGCAGGGAAAATGCTTGAAGATATTGACCTGGGAAAACATTTAAGGAGGAGAACCTCCCTGGCAATTGAAGCAACATCAAAAATACATTACTGGGATTTGATCAAGCTAAAAAGCTTCTGCACAGCTAAGGGCACTGCAAGTAAAGCAAACAGACAGCCTTCAGAATGGGAGAAGATTTTCGCAGGTTATGATTCCAATAAAGGTTTGATAACTAGAATCTACAGAGAATTCAAACTAATCAATAAGAAAAAAGAACAAATAACCCCATTATTTTGTGAGCAAGAGACTTGAACAGAAACTTCTCTGAAAATGACAGGCAAATGGCCAAAAAACACATGAAAAAATGCTCATTGTCCTTAATCATCAGAGAAATGCAAGTCGAAAAACTTTAAGATATCATCTATCTTCAGCAAGATTAGCCCACATCACAAAATCCCAAAACCGCAGATGTTGGTGTGGATGTGGAGAGAAGGGAACACTTCTACACTGCTGGTGGGATTGCAAACTAATACAGCCTTTTCGGAAAGAAGTATGAAGAATTCTCAAGGAACTAAAAGTTGACCTACCATTTGATCCTGCAATTCCATTACTAGGTTTCTACCCAGATGAACAAAAATCATTTTACAAAAAAGACATTTGCACCAGAATGTTTATTGCAGCCTAATTCATAATTGCTAAGTCATGGAAGCAGTCCAAATGCCCATCAACCCATGAATGGATTAACAAATAGTGGTATGTGTATACCGTGGAATACTATGCAGCCATAAAAGACAAAGACTTTACAACTTTTATGTTTACCTGAAGGGAGTTGGAACATATTCTTCTTAGTAAAGTATCTCAAGAATGGAAAAAACAGTATCCAATGTACTCCATACTATTGTAAACTAATATGTAATCATTTACACATTCATATGAATGATAAAACAAAAATATAGTACAGCAAAAAGGAGAGGGGGGCAGAGGAGAAGGAAGGGGGGAAGGTGAATGGAGGGAGGGAAATTCATGGGTTCTCACCTAATGTACACAATGCGGGTACATTTCAAAATAACTAGATTATAAATATCTTAGCACAAAAAATAAGTGAGGCAATGGTTATTGTTAATCAGTTTGATTTAAGCATTTCACATTGCACATCAAATCATTGCACTGTATCCTATGAATGTACACTGTTATAATTAAATACAAGATTAAATTAAAAAAATAAAACATTGGACCAGACTTTCCAACATGAGATAAATCCCACTTGGCTGTGGTGTGTAATTCATTTAATACATTTTTTGATTTATTGTGCTAATATTTTGTTGAGGATTTTTGAATCTATGTTCATGAGAAATACTGGTTGCTAGATCTTCCTCCTTGTAATATTTTTGTCTGGTTTGGGTAATGCTGGCCTCATGGAAATAGTTAGGAGGTAGTCCCTCTGCTTCTTTTTACCCAAAGACATTGTAGAGAAACAATATTTCTTTACATTTTTAGTAGAATTCTAGGCCCAGTTCTTTCCATTTTAGAAAGTTGTCAATTACTGATTCAACTTCTTTAATACATACAGGCTTGCAAAAATTTTCTATTTCTCCTTATGTGAGTTGTGGTAGACTGTGTCTTTCAAAGAATTCCATTTCATCTAGGTTATTAAATTCGTGAGTACAGAGTTGTTCATAATATTTCTTTATTATTTGCTTTAATGTCCTATAAGATCAGTAGTGGTAGCCCCTCTTTTATTTGTGATGTTAGTAATTTTTGTCTTCTCTCTTTTTTTCTTAGTTAACCTACTTAGGGATTTATTAATTTTATTGACTTTTTTTCAGAGAATCAACTTTGTGTTTTGTTGATTTTCTTTATTGAATTCCTATTTTCAATTTCATTGATTTCTACTCCAGTTATTATCATTTCTCTTCTTGTGTTTGCTTGGGATTTAATTACACTTCTTTTTCTAGTTTTCTAAGGCGGAAGCTTAGACTATTGATTTTAGATCTTTCTTCTTTTATAATACAAATTTTCAGTGCTATAAATTTCTCTCTAAGCGTTACTTTCACTACATCTCACAAATCTTGATAAGCTGCATTCTCTTTTTCATTTAGTTCAAACTATTTTTTAATTTCTCTTGAGACTTCTTTGATCATTGCATTATTTAGAAACATGTTGTTTAATCTTCAAGGTTTCTGAGTTTTCCACCTAGTTCATTCCAGCTATTTTTGTAATTGATTTATAATTTAATTCCATTGTTGCATGAGAGAAAGTATTGTATTGTTTCAATTCTTTTTAATTTGTTAATGTGTGCTTTATGTCCCACATGTGATCTATCCTGCTGAATATTTTGTGTGAGCTTGATCATAATGTGTATTCTGCTGCTGTGGGATGAAGTAGTCTAGTGGTGTCAATTAGACTCAGTTGAATGAGTATTGTTCAGTTCACCTATGTACTTATTAATTTTCTGTCTGGTGAATCTGTAAATTACTGTTTGGAGAGTTGAAGTCTCCAACTATAATAGTAGATTTCCTCTTTCTTCTTATGGTTCTATTAGTTCTTATCTAATGTATTTTGATACTCTGTTGTTAGATGCACGTACATTAAGGATTTTAAATATATTTTTGGAGAACTGACCTCTTCGTCATTATTAATATGCAATGTCCTCTTCATTACTGATGATTTTCCCTTTCTTTGAAATCTGCATTGTCTAAATTTAATATGCTTACTCCAACTTTCTTTCTTTTTTTTAAATTTCAGATTAATGTAAAGGTACAAAGAATTAGGTTACAGTGTTTGCATTTATTAAGAAGACTCCCTGTGGCAGTGTCCCAGCCAGCCAATGTGCCATATACCATTACATTGTGCCCATTAAGTAGGAACACACCAACTCCCCCCTCCTCCCCTCCCGCTCCCCCGCCCCCATTTGTAACGAATTGAGTTTTTCGCTTTTTTGGTCATGAATTAGTTTGTCTACTGGCTTCATATTAGTATTTAGTACTTTGGATACTTGCTTCTCCATTCTTGTGATACTTTACTAAGAAAAGTGTTTCAGTTCCATCTATCTTAATATAAAAGATGTAAAGTCTCCATCATTTTATGGCTGAATACTATTCCCTGGTGTACATATACCACAGTTTATTCATCCATTCCTGGGTTGATGGGCATTTAGGTTGTTTCCACATTTTGGAAATTGTAAAATCAAGGTGGGATAAACAATCTAGTGCATATGTCCTTATGATAAGATGATTTTTTTTTCTGCTGGGTAGATGCCTAGCAATGGGATTGTGGGATCAAATGGAAGGTCTATTTTGAGGACAGGTTCTTTGAGGATTTTTCATACTTCTTTCCAAAGAGGCTGAATTTGTTTGCTGTCCCACCAGCAGTGCAAAAGTGTTCCTGTCTCTGCACATTCTCACCTTTCTTTTGATTAATAATAGCATTGTATTTCGTTCTCCACTTTTTAACTTTATTTTTAAAGTGGGTTTCTTATACATAACATAGAGTTGAATGTTGTTTGTTATCTGAATATACATTTTTAACTAATCCAAGTCCTCTTTAAAATACCACTACACTGGCCGGCACCTGTGACTCTAAGGAGTAGGGCGCCAACCCCATATGCCAGAGGTGGTGGGTTCAAACCCAGCCCTGGCCAAAAACAGAAAAAAAGAAAAAATACCACTACACTATTTTGTAGGCCTTTTATTCCTGCAACATTTTTATTATTCATTTCATTTATCCATAAGCTATAAAATCACTGGATACATTGCTGCTATTATTATTTTGAACAAACTTTTATCTGTTAGATTAACTAAGAGTAAGAAAACCTTACATTTAAGTCTTTAATCCACTTAAATTATTTTTTGAGAGAGGGAGGTCCTGTTTTATTCTTCTGCATGTAGCTGTCCAATTTTCCCAGCAGCCTTTATCAAATAGGGCTCCTCTTCCCCCTCGTACATTGCGGTCTGCTTTGTCAAAGATCAGTTGGTTAAAGGTAGGTGGCTTCATATAGGGGTTTTCTTTTTTTTCCCCATTGGTTTATGTCTCTAGTTTTATATCAATACCATACTGTTTTGGTTACTAAGGCCTTGTATGTATGTATGTAAAGTATGGTTTGAAGTATGGTAATGTGATGCCCTACAGATACATTCTTTTTGCTTAAAATTGCTTTGGCTATTCATCCTTTTTGTAGTTTCAAACAACATATAGAATTTTTTTCAAGACTTATGATATGATATGTGACATTAGTAAATTAATTTGAGGTGAATTAAAACATACCTTACATGTTACTTACATGTAAGGTATGAAACCATAAAATTTCTAAAAGAAAATGTGGGAAAAACTCTTCTAGACTTTGGCCTTCGCTAGGCAACGAATTTATGATGAAGACCCCAATGGCAATCACAGCAACAACAAAAATAAATAAATGGGATTTGATTAAACTAAAAAGCTTCTACAAAGCTAAAGAAATAATCAACAGAGTGAATAGACAACCTACAGAATAGGAGAAAATATTTGCAAACTATACACCCAATAAAGGGCTAATATCCAGAATCTACAAAGAACTCAAGTAAATCGGCAAAAAAAAAAAAAAGAACAACCCCATTAAAAAGTAGAGAAAATGCATGAACAGAAGCTTTTCAAAATAAAAGAGACAAATGACCAATAAACATGAAAAAATGCTTAATGTCACTAATCATCATGGAAAATGCATAATAAAACAACACTTAAATAACACACATAAATAGTCAGAAAGGCTATTACTAAAAAATAAAAGAAAAAAATTAGATGTGGCATTGATGCAGAGAGAGAAATGCTTATACACTATTGGTGGGACTGAAAACTAATACAACCTCTGTGGAAAACAGTGTGGAGATTCCTCAATGAAATCTATGTAGACTTACGATTCAATTCAGCAATCCAACTACTTGGTATCTACCTAAAACAAAAGAAGTCATTTTATCAAAAAGTATTTGAATTTTTGAATACTTGAATGTTTTGTACAGCACAATTCACAAGGATAAAGATGTGGAATCAACCTAAGTGCCTATTAATGTGTGGCATGTATATATAAATAGATACATATACACATGTGTATCAGGGGTGCCAAAAATGTATACACAATTTAGGAGAAGTAAATTTGATCATTCCCAAATAGTGTAAGAATTGCAAATGGATGTGTGTAGAATGTGTTGGCCAGCAACAGTATATTTAATTGGACTTTGAAAAGTATTACACAGATAATGTGTCTTAAAATGTATATACATTTATTTGACACCCTCTGTATATATACACATACACAGTAGAACCTCTATAAGTTGACCACCCAAAAAATTGTGCCAAACTGGTCAAAATACAGAGATGGTCAACATAAGGAACTAGGCCTACTGTACTGATATGTACATGTCCTGACAATGAAAAATAGGTCAATGTAAGGAGCTGACAACAGCTATGGAGGTTCTACTGTACGTGTATTCTTGGTTTTATATGCATATACTATAATTTAGGGGCTTATACCTTGCAGTGGAAAGCATATGACTTTCGTTTAGATAAACAGATCTCAGTTTAGATCCATATTATCCTTTGATCCTGAGAAAGTTGTGTAACCTCTCTGTACATCCTTTCTTCATTTGACAAACTCTTTTTGAGACTCTACTATGTTTTAGGCACTGGTTTAGGCCATAGTATAGGCCAACAGAGTTAGATCCACACAGTCCTCACCCTCCAAGGCCTTATGGTATTTGTCTATATAAGTACTGCACAATCATAGCCCGTTTGCCGGTGCTCTACCAGAGACACCTTATGTAGCAGAATGTCTGGCACATGGTAGTTCCATTTGCATCACAGATAAAGTCCAGAATGATGAAAAGATGTCAGATAGAGGGGTAGGGGTCTATATGAGTTTTCTATTGCTGCTGTAACAAATGACCACAGACTCAAAGCTAAATAGCACAACTTTATTATCTTACAGTTCTGTAGGTCAGAATTCTGACATGGGTCTCACCAAGCTAAAGTCAAGATGTTGGGTGAACTTGATTTCTTTCTGGGAACTCTTCGGGAGAATCTATTTTCTTACCATTTCCAGTTTCTACACTTCTATGGTCTGGCTGCTTTCCTTGACTCGCAGCTCTTCTCCTGCAGATCCATAGCCAGCAATGCGACTCTCTGATCACTGCCAGGTAAGGTCCCTTGCTTTCAAGGATCTGTGTGATTAGATTGATCCCAACTGTATAATCAGGGAAATTTTCCCCATGTTAAGGTTCTCAACCCTAATCACATCTGCAAAATCTTTGGCATGTAAGGTAATACTCCCGGTCTCCAGGGACTAGGTTGTAGACATCTTCAGAGGTCACCATTCTGCCCACCAAAAGGTCCAAGGGGGTCCGTCTGGAGTGGGGCCTAGACTTTCTGGTGGAACTTGTGAGAAGTGCACAGAAAGATGGTGAATGAGTGCGTATTGATGGTGAATGAATGGTCTATATTTTTGATTCCTTTGTATAGTAGCTTCTCCTCCCCCAGAGAAAATACACCCAGTCAACAGAGGGAATGAGGGCAGAATGGCCACATGTTTCCCCCTCTAGACATGGTCCCAAAATATCCAGTGAGCAACTCTGGTTTTCCATTTTCCTTTCTATAGTACACATTTGATTCTGTTCATTGGCAAAAAATGATACCATGATTTTCAAAAATCTGCTCTTCTTTTTAACCTTATTAACACAAAATTGTTAATTTTCCTCCAGGGGAAAGGAGTATTTTCTAAACACATGTAATTAAATGGCCTCAAGCCCTCCAGTTTTCTTGAGTCACATCATCCTTTCATCTTCCAATAAAATGGCTCAGATCCTAAACCACGTGGAGTGGGACTTCCAAGAATTCTCCTGGGATTTCTCTTCCAGTGGTCACCTGCCCCCACATATTCTCTCTGCTTTCTTCATTGAGTCACCCACCAAAGACACTTTCAAAATGTCTACTTGTTTATCACCTATAACCATAATTTAAAAAAAAAAACTTTACCTATTTGTCTATTCTCAAGGGTTCCTCATCTTTCAAAATTAAACACTCTGTATTAGTTTCCTAGGGAGGCTCTAACAAATTAGCATAAACTGGGTGAATTCAAACAACAGAAATTTATTTTCCCACAGTTCTTTTTTTTTTTTTTTTTTTTTTTTTGTGGTTTGATTAGCT
>CAUYRH010130548.1:0-22325 GCA_963574655.1 Perodicticus potto | reverse complement strand
TGGATGTGGAGAGAAGGGAACACTTTTACACTGCTGGTGGGACTACAAACTGATACAACCTTTTTGGAAGGAAGTATGGAGAACTCTCAAAGAACTCAAGCTAGACCTCCCATTTGATCCTGCAATCCCATTACTAGGCATCTACCCAGAAGGAAAAAAATCCTTTTTTCATAAGGACACTTGCACTAGACTGTTTATTGCAGCTCACTTTACGATCGCCAAAATGTGGAAACCACCTAAATGCCCACCAATCCAGGAATGGATTAACAAACTATGGTATATGTACACAATGGAATACTATTCAGCCATTAAAAAAAATGGAGACTTTACAGCCTTTGTATTAACCTAGATGGAATTGGAACACATTATTCTTAGTAAAGCATCTCAAGAATGGAGAAGCATGAATCCCATGTACTCAAGTTTGATATGAGGACAATTAATGACGATTATTGACATGGTGGGGGTGAGGGAAGGAGAGAGCAGAGAGAGAAAGAATGAGGGAGGGGTGGGGAAAGGAAGAGCTGAGAGAGGGAAGGAGCGAGGGGGGTGGGGTCTTGGGGCCTTAGTGTGTGCCACACCTTTTGGGGGCAAAACTCGATTGTAAGAGATACTTTACCCAACAAATGCAACCAGTGTAACATGGTTTCTTGTACCCTCAATGAATCTCCAACAATAAAAAAAAGACATTTATATTCAACATCTAGTAAATTTCACATGTACCCTTGTAGATGCACCATAGGTGTGGTCCCACCAATTACTGTCCTTCCACTCATCCTCCTTCCTCCTCATCCCTCCCTCTCTCCTTTTTCCATATTCTTGGCCTATAATTGGGTTATAGCTTTCATAGGACATATATTTTTTAAAGTTAAATGAAAGTTACTTACAAAACCAATGTAAGAAGACTCATACTAAAATGCTTACATGAGAGACAAATAAAAGTTTACATGGCAGACAAGTAAGACCTTACTGACCAAGATAGAAAACCCAGAATGTATCAAAACGTGATAGAAATGTTCCACTATTAAAAATTTATAACATAATATGGCAAAAGATACCATACACAAAACAATTGATACCTAATGGCAAGGGGAAAAAATAAAAATAAAGACAAAAATAAATTTAAAGTAACAGTTTTCATTAAGATTTCAAAACATATTACATGGAACAGTGACTACAGCAAGTAGTAAGGCAGCAGTCCGTGATTTTACATTTTTACATCTATTCCAAGACTTTCGATTATAATAAGAGCTTGCAAACTTTTCTTAATAGCAAAATATTCATAATGTTTTCCATTTCAAACTTCTAAACCAGTATATTGTCTCATCAGGCAGCAAATAAAGCTTGATATTATTTCAAGGGACCTAATTTTTTTTAAATTCTTGCTTTTATTAGGATTGCAGCTCTCCTTTGAGGATACAGTAATAAATAGCAAGTTTCCAAACCGGGATGAGCAGCAGTGCAAGGGACAATGAGATACAAAAGGACTGGGCCTCATGATCCAGATCGTCGTCGTCTCTAGGTATCCATAATGATTAATTAGGTGTTTATAGAGATATAGGCAATGACCAGGAGAATACAACTCTATAGACAATTGCTGGCAAAATTGTGGCTATAGGAGAGGAAGAACATTCTTTGACAAAAAGGGCCAGTAGGTTGATAGAAGAGAAATGAGAGATACAGTGAATTCACCACAAAAATCTAGAATTTGCTGCTACAGAGAGCAGAGCAACACTTATCTCACAAATGCAAAGTGCCGTTTCTATGGTTTTATTTACATAAGCTAGATTTTGCAATAAGATAACTATAAATTTTCTACAGTAACTAATAAGTTTTGAATCTAACCACAAAGTTCACTCATTCATAGTAGAGATTAAGAACATAGATTCAGGAACCAAACTAAACACCCCTGCAGGCCAATCTCAGACGTTCTGCTTCCGTGCTGTTACCCCAAGGAATTTCCTTAACATGACTCAGCTTTCTTACCAGTTAAATAAGGTTAATAATGGCATTTAATTCATAGGTTTCCTGTGAGGATTAAATGTGTGTACACGTGTAAAGTTTAGAACAGCCCCTGCTACATACAGGTACTAGTAAGTGTCAGCTGTTATTATTTTCTATTCAGTCAGGCAAAATATACTGATTTCATTTCTGCCACATGCCAGATGCTGCATTTGCACTTGAAATACAAACAGTAATGAGAAATATAGCCCTAATAGACTGATAAGGAGATGCACCAGTTACCAGCTATTGCAAGTTGTGGTACTAAGGCCCCAGCTGGGTACATGCCAAGGCCATTGGGAAAACTGAGGAAACATGAAGCTGGAAAGGCAACAAAAACCTCCTTCTTAATATAACTACTGAGATAAGCCTTAAAGAAAAGAGAATAGAGGAAGCTGCACAGAACAATTTGCAGAAACAACAAGAGAATGAAGAGGCATGATGTTAAAGGGAATCACAAGTCCTTCTGCAGCAGCCGCAGCTAAGTGGAGAGGCGGCACCAGAGAGGAATGCCAGAGACAGGAGGGGTGAGGTCAGAGAATGGGCGGTGCCAAGGGAAAAAGGATACTGGATGCTTGGGAATTTGAACATGGTCCTGAGTGAACTTTAAGACAAGGGTGATATCTCAACTAATGTGCACAGTGCAAGGGTGCATTTTAAAACTTAGAGTAAATTATAAATGTCTTACCAAAAAAAATAACTGAAGGGATGGTTATGTTAATCAGTTTGATTTTAGCATTCCACATTGTATATCAAATCATTACATTGTACCCCATAAATGTATACAGTTATGATATAATAAAAAATTAAATTAAAAAAAAGACAAGAAGTGATAGGTTCAGTTACCCCCAAACTCCAGGACCATGATAGACTGGGGTGGAGAGTGATGGTGAAGGCAGAGTGGCCCCTTCACATGCCAGAACCGTCATTTCAGAAGAAGAGGTGATAGCCTGTTGTAAAGCCAGGTCAGGAGGCAGAAGGAAAAAAAAAAAAACAGCAATGAAAGAAAATAATCTTTAATAGCTGGTTTTTAATTTGATGTAGGAATTTGGGGAAACAGAACTCTACAATAAGTTTCCAACTCATATAGTTTCCTGCTCCTGCAGCCAGGAAGTGGTCGATCCATTTTTTAAAGCTGGAGCAAGAACAGTCTAGGAAGAGAGTCCAGAGAGGAGCACACTGAGGGTGAGTCATCCGGGACACACACGTAAACATGTTCAGTATGTAGCTTGGCATCAGACCTGAGACTTGGGAAAGATGTTCAGGCTATGACACAACACAGCCACCACAAGCTGGGATATATATTTGCCTCCACCCTCAGAGACAGCAGAGAGAATCAGATGAGCAGAGGGCTAACTATGGATCATGAATTTTCTTAAGAGACTTTAAAAATATTTGGAGAAATTCTAAAGTTAAATTTAAACCAAAAATAAATTTGAAAGACTTATTTTCTCATATCTGAGTAAGTACAAAGAAAAATTAGTCCATCCTATTTGGTGTGCTCTAAAAGATATTGAAATGTTAACAACACTGCAAATATTTACTTTTGATTTTGAAAACAGCAGAGAATGACCTTTAGTTTTACAATTTACATCTAGTTGTAAAACTTCTCTTGGTGTAATGGTGAGGTTTAGTTATATAGTTCTACAGTTGTGTATCAAAAGCAAGGAGATATTTTAAAATCTTCAAACAATTGAAGAAATGTATTTACCAAGTCAGACATGAAATTTATTTCGTTGTCAGCATTTATCTATTTCTTTATAATTTTAATAGTTTTAATTATTATGGGTACATGATAGGTGCCATCAAATGCTAAAGATAAAATGGCAACTTAAGAGCAAAGAACAAGTGCATAGTTGAATCAGAGTATCAAGTCAAATGAAATTTTTTTAAACAAATTAAATGTGAATTTACATACTTCACATGATTAACACCCCGGTAGGCAAGCAGTAAATAACAAAAGACCTCTAGTTTAAGCATTCTTGCCCCAGAATAAATTTCCAGTTAAGTATCATTTTTTGGCAGAATCTCTAATATAGTCTAAATACATTACCAACCTTAGGATACATGCAATGCATTATATAAACTTCCCTGAACGATTCCCTTAACATGCTCCAAATTGTCTCACTGTCAGAGAAGGGCCTTTTCACTCAAAGCAAAGTTTCGTTATTTGATCCCTGAAAGAAGACTAAAAACTGCCAGAAACAAATAAAATCCTTATTATCAGAAACTAACAGATGTACTTTTGCAGGGAGAATAAGGACTGAAGACTCCATTCTTGGCAAGCGAAAACACCCCCAGAAAAAGGGGAAAACAGAGAAATAAACTGAGCAAGGTGGGATAAAAACAGTTTAGCTAGCTTACTTTTAAACCAGGACCTAAATTACTTATCTGAGCAGTTCCTGATTTTGCCAGAAGCCTGGCCTGTAAGGGATACAGCTTGCAAACACTCCTGCTGGGTCTGTAAATACTCTGAAGAAGAATGGCCGTAGAAGAGCTACATGCAAGGCCTGAGGAGGAACATTAACCAGGCTGACCCCTGCCCAGTCAACAGACAAAGCAAATACCTATTGTGGGGATTTATATTATGACCGTGGCAGAGATCAAGGGAATAGTTTGAGCCCTGAAATTTGGGCAGGAGCATTTGTATCCTTATCACAGAGGAAGACACCTCTGGGTTGGAGGTCAGACGAAAATTCCTCTTGTCCACCGATTCTTCAGAGGAGCCTGAGGCCACCATGTCTGCACCACAGAGAACTAGTGGGGATTAACCTCCCCAAATGAATCTGTGTTTGTGACCCCAGACAGGAGGCTGCCCCCACACAAGGCTCAGGCTTTAGATTTCTCAGGCTGCTCTGATGCTTAAAGTTAATGATTTTAGATAGAATAAGAATTAACATACTTACTCAGAGAAACTGCTGGCATTTTTGTTCCCTCCTCAGCTTACCCTCTGGGCTAACTGAGATAATAGACTTCAATAAAAGCCAAGTGAGAAAACACTCAGGGCCACTCACTGGAACCCCACAAGCTAGCAGTGGTCCCCTAAGTTCCCATCTTAGAAATTTCTATTCTGTGCGTCCTGTCTCTTTATCTCTTGCTGCTTTTAACTTTACTTTTCTTTAGTCCATTGCTGCCAATTCCACAGGTCTTAAAGAACCCTGCCCCTGGGGTGGGATCCCAGCATACTTTGGCAAAAGGAAACTGTACGTGACCTCTGTGACAACCTTACACTTATGGAAACTGTAAGTACTGGTTGTTTTATAATTTATAACCCTCTTTCTGGGCAAACTGTTAAAATAATATATGTTTAAATTAAAATATAAGAAAGCAGTCAATGATGTGCTTTACAAAAGAAGAAAAAGGAGAGGAGGGGGAGGAAGAAGAGGGCAGGGGAGAGAAGGGGAAGAAAAGAAAGATAGGAAAGAAAAAAGAAGGAAGGAAGGAAGGACGAAAGGAAAGGTTAAGAAAGGAAGAGGAAAAGGTCATACATATGTTAATGCCTGACTTACAAGGACTCTGACCCCCCTTCTATTTATATAATATTTCTGCCACTTCAGTGGGACCCCAGTGTTTCTTGGAGCTTTACTAGGGATGTCTTACTCTGCTCACAAAGCAATCTGCCAGCGACAGCTACAAGACAGTATCTGTTCACTTTCCTCTGTCACTCTATCTCCACTTGGGTGACCAGAGAAAAATCCTCTTTGCCAGAATGTCAAGTCCATCCATGCCAAGGGCATCTCACCTTCGCTTCTAAAGTCACCTGGTTTCCTTCAGGTTCTGTGAGAGAAGGGGGGGAAAACGGCCTTTTCTTCTACAAACCATATCCTGTCACCTAAACAACACAGCAGTGTTGTGTCTGCTCAGAGATCACAAAGTCTTTACCACAAACCGGCTTACTCCATTGCTGTTGCCTTCCCCTGTCACAAGACATCAACCTGGCTCCGGGACAAGGTGCGAATTTCTTGTGTTTCCCTCCATGGCTTGATTTCTCATTTGAAGCTGCTACATTGCGAAGAAGACTGTGAACACACACAGATACAGCGCAAAAGCCCCACTCTTAACCACAAAATGAAGCTCCATATGTTTCCCACTGTGCAAATGCAAACTTTAGGATTATTAAGTCTGTCATTTAGAAAATAAAGCAGATCGTTAGAATTTCCTTTACAAATACACAGAGGCATTCAAATTTGAAGATGCATTAAAACTACTGCAGGAGCATTCTGAGGAATGTGCTGGCAGCTGTTCCTCTGTGTGGAGGCAATAAGGGCCCCTCCAAAACTGCAAGATTAACTGATACGAGATAGATTACAGAATGGGAAATACCACAATCCTACACAGCAACAGAGCTATTATTTTAAGAGTTATACAACAGAACGTGAATTTGTACCATATTTTAGGAACTGGAGCTGTTATCAAGCATTCATGCTATACCTGTATTTGTTGAAAAATATAAATCACAGTTTTGCCAAAGGTAGCTCTAAAAATAACAATGATCCAGTTCTATGAAAGTGATTTTTGAATGTTATTTACAAATACACAAAAGCACATCCATAACTGAATTAAAACTTTTCATGTTTTCCTGTGTGCCAATACAAAATTAAACTGTTTGAAAAGCCTGAAATATTTAACTACTAGCACTTTTCTGATGAAAACATTTTTCAAATAATTTCATTTATCCTTTTTACTAATTTACTAATCCTAATTTACGTGATTAGTTAATATTTTCCTTATCCTCTTTTATTTAAAATAATACTATGACTTTCTCTGCTAATTGACTATCACTACCTTTTATTAAATCTTAGAGATTTTATTAGAGGAAAAGAAATAGGAAATAGAAAAGTAAACAGTGGCTCATTCAAAATAAGCTACATTAGAAAAATAAGTATGAAATGCAAAAATTAATTACAATGGTGAACAACTAAGGTCCCGTGAAAGCAAAAAAATAAAAATGGGGTGAATTAAAGCATTCTTTCAAATACTTTACAAAGCAAACTGTTAAAACATAAGATTGTGGAGAAAAGAATGAAAATACATCCCTTTGATTCCAGACTACGCATATAAAATTGGATTTTGGTATGTTAATTTTGTTTGATCAGCCTATTCATATTTAAATTTTTATATGCATGTATTTTAAAGTATTAATATTAGGCTATTAAAATTTCGGTGGACTTCACTTTTGTTCTTTCTTTTTACAATTGTGGGTCTTAACAGGTTGTTTTGCAAAGCATTTACACCATTTTATTGCTCTTTTTGTCATATTTATATATAGTGGTATGTGTATTGTATACATATATGTACATAGATATTTTATAATTCTTGGCACAAATGTGATATATGCTGATAAAAAGAAAATTGTCTTTGAATAGTTCCCTCAATCTTTTGAATATTCATCTTTACTATATAAAATTTCAAATATGCATGTATACACAATAGTAGTAAAGACAATAAAAGAACTCCCATGTTCCTATCATTAAAAAATTATTTTAATAAAAACGGAGACTTTACAGCCTTTGTATTAACCTGGATGGAAGTGGAACACATTATTCTTAGTAAAGCATCTCAAGAATGGAGAATCATGAATCCCATGTACTCAAGTTTGATATGAGCAGAGCAGCAATGGAGTGTTTTTAACTCTTCAACAGAACAGTTAAAGGGACTGTAACCTAGAGCACATGTGAGTTAGAAGACACAGCTCATTTTCTCGAAAGCATTTGAGATCCATTGTAAAGAGATCATGAAATGATGGGACTTATAATAAACAAAATGATAAATACTAAAGCTGTGATATGAAGAATGTAATCAGGTAAATAAAAAAACAATGTTTTAAGATTTCTTTTAAAGGCATCCAAAGAAATGGATGCACCTGGCATTCTCCTCCTCCACGGTGAGGAGATAGTCACATGTTGGATAAAATACTTAAGAGAGACACTGGAATTCAGCAGGAAAGTGACAGGGCACCTCTGAGGCATGGAAAGACCAGGAAGTGAAGCATCCCTCTGGCTGGGAATGCCTTCCATTGCTTTCCTCTTCTCAATGAATTATTCACTCTTGCAAAGAATTACATGCCCAGATTTTTTTTTTTGCTTCCCAAATAAGGTGATGAAAAAAGTAAAATCTATCTTGTAAACCAATGAACTACCAGTCCTCTTTGCAGAAGTCTCACAGTTCATATTATCATAAAACTGGAAGGATTTTTCCCTACTCTCTGCCATTTGCTGATACTGAGATTATCCTTAATTATTCCTTCTCCCTCTTTCTTTGTATGTGGGTTATGACAACTTTTATAACTAGCATCTTCAATATAATTGTCTCCATTTTTGTTACCTGGATGTATTTTCAGTCCAGAATATGTACACATCTCAAGAATGTGAAAATCCATGAGAAATGTCCACAGGTCTGGCAGTATGCTACTGAAGTTCTTCTCTCAAGGAACAGAGACGATCCAAACCCTGCAGAACCAGCCACAGGGGAATCTGAGAGGTCATTTGGGGCAAGTGGATCACGGTCTATAAAGAGACTCACTCACAGTGCTTAATAACTGACTTTTTCACAACGCCTTGTGTGACATACAAGATACTATGAGGGTATAAGGATGGCAAGGATACTGTTATTACCATCAAAAACTTATAGTCCAACATTTTAAGATCAGAGCACAATAATAGAGACTTATGGGTATTGTAAGAAGAGTATATAACAAGGGCTATGAGACTTAAAAACAGGGGAATTATTTTTCACTAGTCAAAAGCCAATCATGCTTTGTGAAAAATTCAATATTTGACCTCTGTTCTAATGTTTGGCAGAAAGCATGTAGTGATAAATCTGCACACAGAGACACTCTGAGCCATAAAGAATTAGCCATATCAACTGTCTGAGTCAAACCATGCTTGTTTTTATTCCTAGGAATGATTCCATTTAACTTCATTGTACCTGATCTCAAGGATCTCAAGCAAATAAAAAGCAATAATATAAAATGACCTGTTTGATGAGATCAATTTCAAGGTTCTACTTTTGTGCTTGTATTATTTACAACCATTTCTTTCATTGAAATAATTGCAGAAAAATAACCCCATAAAACAGTTAAATAAGTAATGAAGCCCAAAGTTCCTTTCTGCTGCAACATTCTAGCATCCTTTCATCATAAATCTTAAGTTCGCCTTAAGACTCTAACAGCACTTTAGCGAGCATGAAATGTGATTGTAACTGTAAAAGTAACCAGAAAAGAAAGAAAACATCAAGCTTCCTAGATATTTTATTCTAAAATAGAAATTCTTAGGGGTGGAGCGATCTCAGCTGTGGATACAAAGATTCCATAAGGACACCATCTAGCTGTGGAGACTTTTGTGCCTCTTGTGTTACATTTTAAAATTATATGTTTTATATTATAAAGTAGCCTGCATTTTTTTTATTTCAAATTTTCTAATATATAAGAAAAAATTAACCTTGCAATAGTTCTGATTCTAGGTGCTTGAACCACCCTTTTTAATATTAGTTATTTTAATTTTGCAACGTATGTTGGGTCACTGACCACAAGCAATCCAACTTTGAATTTAAATCGAGTACAATCTGCACAGAACACTGTCTGAATTGGTAATCAAAACACCAAAATTTCCTAATGTATGTGTATTTCTGAGTGATACATTACCTCTGGTCCACCCATCATAACTAATTTAAGTAGAAACTTACTCCTATTATTTCATATGTTATTAGACTTATCACCCGAGACACAAAATTTAATGTTAATTGATTATTATCTAAACATAATGTGTTGTACCAGAGTGTTGTTCATTTGTCAATGTTTCTAAAGCATTCTGCACATGTTGTGAAAGTTCGAGTAACATTTGGGATTTTTTTTTTTAACTCACATAGAATTACTATTACAAAGAGGCAAAAATATGAGAAGCAATTTATTTCAATGGAGATAAATTAATCAATTTCTTGGTATATGTTTCACAGAAAACCTACTTCCTATGAAAAAAATGACCTAGAGGAGCTGAAAGGTATGTTAAAAGTTAATTTTTCCAATGCTAACATGAAATACTGTCACATTAAAAAAAAAAAAAAACCTTCAAAGATTTCAAGGGGAGAAGTTGCTTCTAATACTTTAAATGAAATTCAGAAATAACAAAAGCTATGTATGCTGTTTGGCTAAGAGCTGCTTACGAAGCCTCAAAATTATGGTAATTTTCAATCCTGAGGTTTTGTTTTTTAAATTTATATTTTAAATAACAGCTAAGTACATTTTATGAACTGCATCATTAAGAAGCCATCTGTACATTTTTATATAGGCCACTTAAATTTTGTTAAATTTGTCAGTTGCTAGGCTGTGGTTTCTCAAATCATTGAAAGGTAGCTCTCCAAACCAGAAGTTACTGTGGCTGTAGGCAAACACATACCAAATGCCTACTGTGGCTTTAATAGGCACTCAGAAAAAATACAAACATAAAACAGTTAAGAGCTTGTGTCTACATATCATGGAGATATCACATCAATGTGGTAGATTCAGTTAGTCAATTATTCAAATGATTTCATGAGCTACAGCCTACAAATGTTGGAAGGCTAACATTACTTTTCACGTAGATTTGCAAATGGTTATTTGGTAAAGGTCATGGACTTTCCTGCTTGTTCCCCAAATACACATATCTGAGTGTTCTTGGATGATTTCCCATCTTATCAGGTGAGGTAACAATTTTATACAAAATTAGCCCAGGCCAGGGATATTATTCTTAGACTAGCTCGTACTTATGTGGAACTGAACAGGCATCAGCAATCAGGAGAATTATGTCCTCGGCTTGCCTTTGAAGTGTCCTCTTATTCCATTAGGGACAAATGCCCAACAGAGTGTATCTTTCAGCCTAAGAAAACTGTTGCAGGATTTCTGATCTGGACCTCAGTCCCAGTTAAAATTTTGTATTTGTGTGGCAAGGAAGTTTTAGTCCAGGACTCCGTGAAAACTGTTTCTAACTTTTAGTTCAAAGTACTCATGGTAACCTTTAGTGAACCAATTTCATCCAAGTTTTTCCTTTATCTTCTTCCCATCATTATATGATTTTTTATCATTTTTAACATTATTACTTGTAGATAAATCATTTAATTATTATTGGTAAAACGGCAACGATACTCACAAGAAGTAATCTACATTGACACTAAATATATATATATGATTATATATATTAATATATACATATTTTTCTGACCTATTTATACTGTGAACCCTAAATACTTTGGTGAATACTTCTTAAGAACAAGAACAAGTCTTATATGACTACAGATGATTGCCAAAATGAAGGAATTAACATCAATATGTGTACAATACTACTATCTAAGCTGCAGCCCATATATTTTGCCACATTTTCCTCCAATAATGTATTATATAGTCTTCTCCCACCCACAAATTTTAGTCTAAGATATAGTCCAGGGTCACTCATTGCATTTATTTGTTAGGTCTTGTTGTCCCTTTAGTTAGTTCATTTCTTGGATTTTTTTTCTTTCATAACTTGTACATTTTTAGAGTGCATGGGCTAATTATTATTATTATTATTATTAAATCACAGCTGCATACATTAGTGCAATCAAGGGGTACAATGTGCTGGTTTCATATATAATCTGAAATGTTTTCATCAAACTGTTTAACATAGCCTTCATGGCATTTTCTTTTTTTTTTTTTTCCAGTGGTAAAACAGAATTTATTTATAGAAAAGAATACAGAAAACACTAAAGCTCCTGGTAGAGAGAGAGAACTCAAGTGGGGAGAGAAAAGCTCTCTCTGTTTCTCTCCTGGTATTTCCCCATCTCCCCCTTTAGGCTTTTAGTCTCGGGGCATATATAGGTGTATGGGTTCCTTGGCCAGGAAACGAATGAACACAGTTCCTTCAGCCAGGGGCAAGGTGAATGAATGTATCAATGAAAGAACACAGTCCCTTCCGCTGGGACAAAGTGAAAGAATGTATCAATGAATGGACATAGTCCATTCATGGAATTGAGGCCTAGGAAATTCACATGAAATTGACCTAGGCATAGGAAATGGGGGTTCCACATTTAGTCCTAAGTGTAAAGTGAAGGAGACACCAAGGCACAGGTGTCTCCTAAGCAGTTGTCTGGCCTTTTTGGCTACTGGAGCCTCCGGTGGGGGTTGGAGGTCCCCCTCCTTGCCTGTCATCCAGCCCGCTGTTTCTTCAGCTGGCTGCCGCAGCACCAACACCACCAAGGAGGAGGCGGCAGGTCCGCCACCTCCGCTGATCTGGCTAGGGTGCCAAATGTCCTGTATCAATTCTCCCTCTCCGAGTAGAAATTCTAACTGCTGTTAGGGAAAAGGGGTGAAGACTTGATCTAACTGCTTCCTGCTGAATCGGGAGATGATAGAAGGGGGCAGTTAGGATTTCTCTGGAGGGAGAGTGATACAGGGGTTCATGGACTGGAACCATCTTTCTTGCGTGTGGCTTGATGACACTTCTGGAAAACATAAATCTGATTAGTATAATCAGTAATAGGCAAAGGTAGAACAGCGTCAGGTCAGAAGCACTTATTCAGTGATGCTAAAAGAAAATCATATCAGGATTTTTCTTGCTGTTTCCTAAATAATAACTTCAAACT
Source organism: Perodicticus potto (assembly GCA_963574655.1). Lineage (NCBI taxonomy): Eukaryota > Metazoa > Chordata > Mammalia > Primates > Lorisidae > Perodicticus > Perodicticus potto. The sequence continues at coordinate 9,737 of CAUYRH010130548.1, read as the reverse complement.
TTCTTTTGGCTCACGAGTGTAGGTGTGATGTTTTGATTTTTATCCCAGTGAGAACTGTATCAGAAGACGTGACAGAATCCCACATGTGGAATGTATAATAGCTAAAGAAGTAGTTGGAGGGAAATGTATGGCGTAGGTGAACATATTAGAAAAGAAGAAAGACTTCTATCTCAAGAAGCTCTAAAAAGAACAGCAAATCAAACCAAAGGAAAGTAGAAGGGATGACAATAAAAACAAAAGGCACAGTAGCAACTGAGCTGAAGCCAGCAGTTTAGGGTCCAGATAGCAAGAGAATCTGAAAAGCTCTGCTAGATGCAGCCAATGCACCTTTGTCTCAATGCATTTGTGCTCCTAGAACAAAATGCCACATACTGGGTAATTTTATTGTATTGTATTTTTTTGAGACAGTCTTACTTTTTTTTGTTTTTGAGACCAAGTCACACAGTGTCATCCTCGGTAGAGTGCTGTGACATCACAGCTCACAGCAACCTTAAACTCTTGGGCTTAAGTGATTCTCTTGCCTTAGCCTCCCAAGTAGCTGGGACTACAGGTGTTCATTACAACGCCCAGCTATTTGCAGAAGGTCTTGCTCTGGCTCAGGCTGATCTGGAAACTGTGAGCTCAGGCAATCCACCCACCTCCCAGGGTGCTAGGATAACAGGCATGAACCACTGTAGCCGGCATACTGGGTAATTTTAAAAGAACATAAATTTTTTTTTTTTTTGATCTGGAGGCTGGGGAGTCCAAGATCAAGGTGTTGGCATCGGTGTCTAGGGAGGGTTGCTCTGTGTTTCCAGGATGGTGCCTTGTTGCTGCAACCTGACCTAGTGGATGGTAGAAAGGAATGAGGGGTGAGTTCTCTCTGAAGTCTTTTTTATAAGCCATTAATCTATTCATGCTAATGAAGCCCTAATGACTTAATCATTTTCCAAAAGGCCCCACCTTTTAATATAATGCTGCTACGATGGGGATTATGTTTCAACATGAATTTTTGAGGGGACCCCACCCCCCCTCTGGTATTTAATCCATACCAGCCATGTTTTACCTCTCTCACTATTGTAGAATTACCATTCTAATGCAAATTCAACCATCCACCCTCTAGCTCAAAGCTTTTGATGGCTTTTTATTGCCACTAGAATCAAGTCTAAATTCCTTTGTATGTTTAAGGACCTTCAAACTCTTGCCTAGCCTACCTTTCCAGCCACTTTTCTGATCACCTTATTATCCCTGCATGTATAAGAGATGACTGGTGGTCCTCCAAAAATTTGTGCTACTAATTTCATAAAATGGAGTTGTCTCATGAATGTAGCTTCCCATGAAGGGACCCCATTTCCCAGCCCTCCTTAAATCTGTGTGTGGCCAGATGACTAATTCTTTGTAATATAATGTGAATAGAAATCATATGTGTCACTTTTAAGCTGGATTTTAAAAAGTGGATGGATACCACCCCCCCCAATTGTTCTTATGCTGAATGGAAGCAAAGAACTCTTAGTCTTAGGGATGGCAGAGCCATAAAATGGAAGTAGCCAGGTCCTTGAATCACCACATCAAAGAAAACTGCTTTGTTTACCCCCCCGATTCAGTTTCCTTTTCAGTGATTGCTGCCTCCTCACCCCCCATGCAGAGGCAAAAATAATCAGTAGCAGATTCAGGCTTACATTTTACCAGTTTATTATTAATCCCAGCTGAAAGATAACTCATTCATTATTAGTTCTACCAAGTCATGGAATTGGCTCTTAGCGGGTTACAATGGGGCACATGCGAAACCCTGAGCCATCCCTGTGTCTGTGGCTCTTTGGCCAGGCCTAGGTCATTGGCTTACCTCTGCAATTGGGATGTGGAATCAGCCCCAGTCAAAAGCACGTAGCCTAGAATGGAGCAGCGGTATTAGCCTAACAGCTAACTAGGCAAAAAGAAATATATCCATTCAGTGAGCTCAGGGCTTAAAGGGATGTTTATAGTCCAGAGGCTGCCTCAGGACTTCTTTCATGCCCAGAGGTTAAGTCCCTATACACCTACTCTAGAAAATGATTATGTGTCTTTTCTTTTCTGAGCGGGGGAGAGAGAGTCATATATCCTGTGCATCTAAGCTTCTTTCTCCTCCTGCCCTCTTTGTGCAGATCCCTGATGTCAGAGGCAGGTGGCCTGCATTGCACTGCCACACCATGCCTGTGGCCTGACATGCCTTAAGAGGGCAGGTTGTGCGCAGTGCCTCACACCTGTAATCCTAGCTCTCTGGGAGGTTGAGACTGGTAGATTGCCTCAGCTCACAGGTTCGAGACCAGCCTGAGCCAGAGCAAGACCTTGTCTCTAAAAATAGCTGGGCATTATGATGGTGCCTATAGTCCCAGCTACTTGGGAGTCTGAGGCAAGAGAATCTCTTGAGCCTAAGGGAGCCGGGACGCCATACCACTCTACCTAGGTGACAAAGTGAGACTCTGTCTCCAACAAAAAAGAAAGAAAGAAAGAGGGCAGAACTCTCTGTGAGGGTGACATTGATCTCAGACCTGAAGGATGACAAAGGAGCCGTGGGAAAACCATTAATAACCGAGGCCCAAGGTGAGAGGGAACTTAGGTTGTTGGAGGGAAGGAGAACCAGAGCCAGGGAGATGGGCTTGGAGAGGAAGGCAGGAGCCTGGTGGGGCAGGTGCTCGTAGGCTCAGGTTAGCAGTATGGATTCTTTTCTACTTACGGTGGAAAGTCATTGAGGGACTTCAGAATACCATGATATGGGCTAGCTTTTAAGAAAGTCTCCTTTCTTACTGTGGAGAGAATGGATTGGCAGGCACAAGGCTGGGAATAAAGAGAAGAGTTGGGAGACAAGCAATGCTGGGGGCTGGGATGAGGTTGAGGGCAGTGGAGGTGGGCCAGTTAAATTGGGCGAGATGCAGAGGAAGAACCAGGGATGACCTCGAGGTTTCTTGCTGGGGCTGCTGAATGAACACCAGCTATGGAAATGGAAAAGCCTGGAGTGGAAACATGGGGGAGGAGAGATTTAGGGGGAATATCAAGGCATTTTCAAATCTACTGGGATGTTTATGAGACATTTGGATGGAGATACCAAGTAAACAATTGGATCCAGAAGAATCTGGAACCCTAGGAAAGATACAGGTTGCATGTATGACTTTGAAGGTCATGAGATTTAATGCTAAGGAGTGGGCTCTTGGAGGATTTAACCCCAAGGAGATCTCCTGGGGAGAAAATGAGGACAGAGAAGATGAAAAGAGCCACACTGTGAGGAAGAGTTGAGAATGAAACCCAAGGGGAGGATGTTCCAGGGAAGGAAAAGCAAACAGAAAGTGAGAGAATGTAGACCCACACTGTAGAACACAAACAGTGGTACTCCAACAGTTCCAGAGTCACCTGGGGGGTTATAAAGCCCAGATGTCCAGGCCCGGAGTTTCTGGGTCAGTAGGTCTGGTGTGGTGCCCAAGAATGTGAATTTTTAACACATTCCCAGGTGATGCTGATGTGGCTATTCTGAGAACCTCACTTTGAGAACCACCTTCAGAATGAACACTTTCAATATGCTCATCTATGAATGGGAATCAGAGAACTGGAGGGGAGTAGGGATATGGGAGAATCTTTTTTTTTTTTTTTTTGAGACAGGGTCTCACTATGTTGCCCTCAGTAGGGCACCATGGCATCATAGCCCACAGCAAACTCAAACTCTTAGGCTTAAGTGATTCTCTTGCCTCAGCCTCCCAAGTAGCTGGGACTACAGGTGCCTGGCACAATGCCCAGCTATTTTATTTTGTTTTTTACAGTTGTCATTGTTGCCTCAGCTGGCCTGGGTCAGTTTCGAACCCGCCAGCCTTGGTGTATGTGGCTGGTGCCATAACCAGTGTGCTATGGGTGCCAAGCCAATACAGGAGAATTTTTAAAGATGAAAGGTCAGCATACTAGCTCACTGATGGAAATGATCTAGTCAAGTAGAAGACATAGCTGAAACAGAGGGAAAGGAGATAAGTGAAGCAACAAAGTCTTTGACGATTGAAAGGGGGACTGGACTTGAAGTGTCATGAAGGCTTTTCCCTCCAATGGGAAGATGGGCATTTCATCCATAGTGGCCCGTGGAGGGGGGGGTCTAGAGGATAGAGGTGGGAGATGGTGGAAGCTTTTATCTGAGAGCTTCTGTATACTCAATAGAGAATGGAGAATGGAATAGAGGAGCATCTATATTTTTTATTGTCAAGGAAGAATGGAAAGTGGAGAAAATGATGGGGAGATTTGAGGCGTGGGGGAAGAACTATGAACTGGTTGTCTTGGGAAGTGGGAAGCCCAATTTCCTAGACCACAGTGATAGAACTTTCTGTGATTATGGAAATGTTCTATAATCTGTGCTAATATGGTAGCCACCAACCACATGGAACTGTTGATATTTGAATGACCAAGTGAACTCCTTGGTCTCACTAGTTACAAGGTGTCAACAGTGCATTCTTAGAGAGCCTAGTCGTAGTCACTGTGTGGCGCTGAGTGCTGCAGGTTCAGGAAGATAGCCAGGCCTGACGTATTCCCAGCTGTGTTCACCAGCTCAGAGACAGGCTTATAAAGAGTAAGTGACACAGGCTTTTCAGGGTAAGGTTTCTTTAGACAAGGATGACAAAAAAGAGAGTACTGGGGAAGGAGAGATTATAATGCTGGGCTGGAAAATTCTATGTGGCAAAGAACAGTGAAGTCACAAAGGGTCTGTCTCATGTAGAAACCCCCCCTTTCAGAACAAATCTTACCTTTCCTATAAACTCTATCGTGGGGATTAAATTGTTGATGAGAGGAGGTTTTTCTTTATGTAAGTATTTCAGCTAATGAAGAAGGAATGATAGAACCAGAGTGTCAGCAATCTATAAATCCCAATGAAATAATGGTATAGGCAACAGTCATAAATGGCTGCTAAAATCCCAAAAAGGAGAGACAAGACGTTCTGAGCCTTCCAATGGAAGATTCAACACCACTGATGCTTCCTTACCGAAAAGTCAACTCTGAGTCTGATTGAGCTTCTAGAGCTAACAACCAGTTTTGGGAAATACAAGGGACTATAGAATAAACTAGCACCACAGATAGAGAATCAGTAGACTCCAGACTGTGAGAAATCTCACCAAGTAGATAATCTGGTTTCCTCAACAAATAAACTGCAAGGGAAAAATAGAAATGGAGGGGGGAACTTAAAGAGATTTATGGCACACGTCAACAATATTGGTACTATGGGTATGTGTGTTAGGAATACACACCGAAGTATTAACTGATGAGATTATATATTAGTTGGTTTGGTGCCCGTAGCACAGTGGTTATGGCGCCGGCCACACACACCAAGGCTGGAAGATTCGAACCCAGCCCCGGCCAGCTAAACAACAATAACAACTGCACCAAAAAAACAGTGAGATGTTGTGGCAGGTGCCTGTAGTCCCAGCTACTTAGGAGGCTGAGGCAAGAGAATTGCTTAAGCCCAAGAGTTTGAGGTTGCTGTGAGCTGTGATGCCACGGTGCTCCACCAAGGGCAAAAAGAAAGAAGAAAGAAATTATACATTAGGGAATGTATTTCAACATAAACCCAGTGGAGGGAGCAATTTGATGATTACTCTAGCTGGTGGTGGGTGTGTGGGGCTTCATCCTACTATTCTACCTTGTGTATATTTGAAATGTTTTATAATAATAAAAAGGTTAAATAAAAATAACACTTCCTACGCTAGGTACTCTTTCCAGATGGGAGCCTGCCTCTTTTCTCCTCCTCATAGCCAGCCTTCTGCAGGAATTACCTGCTGTTTCTTCATGTCCTTACCTTCCATTCGCACTCTACTCACTGGAGTCTTAAGTCTTCTCATATTCCTTCCCTAGAACTGTTTAAGCTGAGGTCCCCAGGACCTCTACAGCCAGGGAACACTTCTCTACCCTTAACACCCTTGGCACATTTTCCTTTCCAAACTCCCTCCAAACCAAGACAACTGTACTCACATCTGGACTGGCCACATCATGGCTTGATGTTCTTATGGGAGAACCTCTCTGAGCCTCCATGTCCCCATCTCTAAAGTAATGATAATAATTGTATCTACCAGTCCTGGGTTCTGTTGCTATGTAACAAGCCACCATGAAACTTGGAAGCTATTATGTTATGGAGTTAATGGTGTCCGCTGGGCAGCTGTGATTTGGCTCCTGAAGTTACAATCCAAGGTGCCACAGGCTGGAGTCATTGTCACTCACATGCCTGCCCTAGACTAAGGTGGCTGGAGCAGCTAGAGCTGGTCTGGCATTGCTCCCTCCCCATTAGGCCTCTCCCTATAGCTCACTTGAGCTTTCTTTCAGTGTACTTGGACTTCTTACATGACCACTGGCTTCCCCCAGAGGGAACCCTCAGAGATACAAGAATTTGACAAGAATCTCTCACAGCCCAGAACCTGGCACAGCATAACTTTCAGCATATTCTATTGGTCAAAGCTGTATAAGCTGCCAAGATTCAAAAAGAAAAGACAGCAAAGTACCAAGGAGTAAGTCTCAAAGTCATTCAGCTGTGAAACAAACTTTGCTGTCTATTATGAAAGCTCTCTCTCTTCTTCCTTCAACACCCTCTAGGTCAGATTTTATCAAAATCTTAATGTGTTAGATACTCATTTGGCTGCAAGAAACAGCACTAGTTTAAACAATGGAGGGCGTTTTTCCTCTTGTTATGAGGAATATAAAAATGCACAGTTGCAGACATTGTTTCAGCTGTTCAACAATGCCCTCAAAGGCCCAGCCTCTCCCTTTCTGCTCTGCTCACATTGGCATCTGGGCTTTCATCTGTATGCTGGCAACCTCATAGTCACAAAGTGGCTGCCACACCTCCAGGCATCACATCCAAGTAGAGTTCTTCTTATGACTCATTGGAGGAAACTACATCACATGGTATGACAAGCTGAAAGGGAGGGTGGGAGAGAGAGAATTGAACTGGCTATACTACTATGCCAAATAAATATAGAGCTCTGTTGTAAAAAAAAAAAAAAAAAAGGCTCAGCGCCTATGGCTCAAGCGGCTAAGGTGCCAGCCACGTACACCTGAGCTGGTAGGTTCGAATCCAGCCCGGGCCCGCCAAACAACAATGACGGCAACAACCAAAAAATGGCCAGGCGTTGTGGCGGGTGCCTATGGTCCCAGCTACTTGGGAGGCAGAGGCAGGAGACTTGCTTGAACCCAGGAATTGGAGGTTGCTGTGAGCTGTGATGCCACAGCACTCTATCCAGGGTGACAGCTTGAGGCTCTGTCTCAAAAAAAAAAAAAAAAGTGGGGAATGGTACTTAACAGGCAAAATCTGTTTGCCACATTATGTTAGCCACATTTATGTACACAGCTCGTTACTCAGTACTCGGCACATAATGATATACAACAATGTTTGAGCAATGGTTGCCATTGCTGATTGGAATGTTAGGCCTCAGAAATAACCTCTTCTAAAGAAACTTCCTCACCTTTCACACTACAATAGAATTAACAACCACCTCCTCTGCACAGCAATACCAGAAAGATACTGGCTTTTTTGTTGTTGTTCTTGTTGAGACAGAGTCTTACTCTGTTGCCCAGATTAAAGTGCCATGGTATCAACCTAGCTCACTGCAACCTCAAACTCCTGGGCTCAAGGGGTCCTCCTGCCTCACTCTCCTGAGTAGCTAGGACTACAGGCACCTGCCACAACACCCAGCTGTTTTTAATACAGACAGGGGCTCTCGATCTCACTCTTGTTCAGCCAGTTGTTGAACTCCTGGCCTCAAGCAATCTTCTCATCTTGGCCTCCCAGAGTGCTAGGATTACAGGCCTGAGACACTGTGCCTGGCTGGATACAGGCTTTTACCAAAGCAGTTGGAAGATATTAGAGCTCTTTGTAAATTTTATTTTATTTTATCTTATTTTATTTTAGAGACCTCACTCTGAGAGCTAGACAAAAGTGCAGTGGCCTGATCATAGCTCACTATAACCACAATCTCTGCCTCCCAAAGAGCTGAGATTACAGGTGTGAGCCACTGCACCTGACCTTGGATTCTTTTGAATGTACCTTTCTGTCTCCTTCTAGATTACGACCCTTTGAGGGCAGGAAGACAGATCTATTTAACTTTTGGGTCCCTGTCACCTAACACAAGTTGGAGGAATGAATGTGATTTGAGTTACAGGCTTGGGGAAAGTTTTGTTTAGTAGATGATCTACATAGGAAAAGTGAAGGAAGCTATAAAGAAACAAAACAAAACAGAAGAAACATTCAGAGTTCATCACAAAATTCTCCCCCCAAATAGGCCCCTCAGGGTCTGACTTGGTTAGCAAGTCAAATTACATTTGCTGAGTAAGTAAAAGGGCCAGCTAGAAAGAAAAACAACCCACAGAAGGTGATTAAAATAATCAAAACAGGGTGGCACCTGTGACTCAAGGAGTGAGGCGCTGGCCCCATATACCAGAGGTGACAGGTTCAAGCCCGGCCTTGGCCAAAAACTGCAAAAAAAGAAAAAAAAAAAAAATCAAAACAAGAAGCAGAAAACTTCCCAAATAAGGAAGGGGGAGGAAGAGGAAGGGATGATGTGTTCATTTCCTGCTGTAACAGATGACCATGAAAGTGGTGGCTTAAAACAACAGAAATGTGTTCTCTCACAGTTCTGAAGTCTGGAAATTCAAAATCAGTGTTCCTGGGCTAAAATCAAGGTGTTGGCAATGCCACGCTCCCTTTGGACACTTCAGGGGAGAGACTAGTCCTGCCTCTCCTGAGTTCTGATGGCTGCTGGCATTCCTTGGCTTGTGGCCACATCACTCCATTCTCTTCTCGTGGCCACATGACATCCTCTTCTTCTGCCTGTGTAATCTCCCTCTGTCTCTTGTTATTTTTAATTGAACATAATAACTGTACTTATTTACAGGATACAGTGTAGTGTGATATTTCTTTTTTTCTTTTTTTGGTAGAGACAGAGTCTCACTTTATTACCCTCAGATAGAGTGCCGTGGCGTCACACAGCTCACAGCAACCTCCAACTCCTGGGCTTAGGCGATTCTCTTGCCTCAGCCTCCCGAGTAGCTGGGACTACAGGTGCCCACCACAACGCCCAGCTATTTTTTTGTTTTGCAGTTCAGCTGAGGCTGGGTTTGAACCCGCCACCTTCGGTATATGGGGCCGCCCAGTAGTGTGATATTTCAATACATGTATACAATGTGTAGTGGTCAACTCAGGGTAAATAACATATCCATCACCTCAAACATGTATCATTTCTTTGCATTAGGAGCATTCTAAATCTGCTCTTCCAGGTATTTGAAAATATATGATAAATTGTTGCATATAATAGTCACCCTCTACTACTATAGAACATTAGAACTTACTCTTCCTATCTAGCTGCACTTTTATTTTCCTTAACCAACCTCTGCTTATCTCCCCAATAACCACTATTTTCTTTCTTTTTTTTTTTTTTTGCAGTTTTTGGCCAGGGCTGGGTTTGAACCTGCCACCTCCAGTATATGGGGCCGGCGCCCTACTCTACTGAGCCACAGGCACCGCCCCAACCACTATTTTCTACTTCTATGAGATCAACTTTTTGAAATTTCCCATATGAGTGAGAGCAGGCAGTATGTATCTTTCGGTGCCTGGCTTATTTCACTTCACATAATGTCCTCTGGGCTCATCCACATTGCCATAAATGACAGATTTCATTTTATTTTATTTTATTTTATTTTAGAGACAGAGCCTCAAGCTGTCACCCTGGATAGAGTGCCATGGCATCACAGCTCACAGCAACCTCCAATTC
>CAUYRH010130545.1:0-23678 GCA_963574655.1 Perodicticus potto | reverse complement strand
CAGCTCCATCCATGTCTTCATATAGTGATTAAAAGGCCATGAAGGCTATGTTAAACAGTTTGATGAAAATATTTCAGATTGTATATGAAGTCAGCACATTGTGCCCCATGATTGCACTAACGTACACAATTATGATTTAATTTAAGAAAAAAAGTAATTTTAATTTTCCAGTCATATTACTTAAGAAATACATTTCATAATGCTGGGTTCCTGCCCTGGGGGCAGAGTCCTTTAAGACCTGTGGAACTGGTGGCTATTGACTAAAACAAAATAAAAGTTAAAATCTGTGAGAGATAAAAAGACAGGACAAACAGAATAGAGCTTTCAAAGATGGGAACACAGAAGACCACAGCTAGCTTGTGGGGTACCAACGAGTGGCCCTGAGTGTTTGTTCCACTCAGCATTTATTGAAGGCTATTTTCTCATTTAGCCCAGAGGGTGAGCTGAGGAAGGGAACAAAAACATGAGCAGTTTTTCTGAGTAGGCATGTTAGTTCTGATTCTATCTATAATCATTAACTTTAAGCAGCCTTGAGAAATCCGAAACCTAAGCCTCGTGGTGGGGCAGCTTCACAACTGCAGACCTCCTGTCTGTGGTCACGCACACAGATTCCTTGGGGGAGGTTAATCCCCTTTAGTTCTCTGTGGAGCAGGCACAACAGCAATCAGGCTCCTCTGAAGAATCGGTGGAAAACAAGAATTTTCCTCTTATCTCTACCCAGAGGCATCTTCCTCTACAATTAGGGTACAAACCCTGCTACCCATATTTCAGAGCTCAAGCTGTTCCCTTGATTGCTGCCCTGGCCACAATACAAATCCCCCAAATGAGTATTTGCTTTGACTACTGACTTGGCAGGGGACAGCCTGGTTAATGTTCCTTCTCAGGCCTTGTGTGTAGCTTCATCTATTGCCATTACTCTTCAGAGTGTTTACAGACCCAGCAGGGGTGTTTGCAAGCTGTATCCCTTATAGGCGAGGCTTCTAGTAACAGCAGGCTCAGGTAAGTAATTTAGCTCCTGGTTTAAAAGTAAGCTAGCTAAACTGTTTTTCCCTTTTTCTGGGGGTGTTTTCCCTTGCCAAAATGGGGTCTTCTATCCCATTCTTCCTGCATCATAAATCTATAGTCACCACAGATAGTGGTTCCTCAATTGATATGGGTCATGTAAACTGAAAATCTTCTGGAAAGGACTCACAATTATAGATGCCACCAAAAGAATTCATGATTTGGAGGAGGAAAGTCAACATATCAACATTAACAGGAGTTTAGAAGTTGATTCCAACCCCCATGAATAACTTTGAGGGGCCTAAGACTTCAGTGAAGAATGCAACTGTGGAAGTGATGGAAATAGCAAGAAAAATAGAATTAGAAGTGGAACCTAAAAATGTTACTGAATTTCTACAATTTCATGATAAATCTTGAATGGATGGATTGATAGAGGAGCAAACAAAAAAATGTGATTATTTTGAGATGGAATCTACTCTTATCAAAGAAGCTATGTATGTTGTTAAAATGACAACAAAGGATTTAGACTATTCTGTAAACTTAGTTGGCAGGATTGATATAGTTTGGGAAGAAGTTCTACTGAGGATAAAATGCTATCAAATATCACTGGACGCTACAGAGAAATCTTTCATGAAAAGAAGAGTCAACTGATGCAGCAAACTACAGTGCTGTCTTGTGTTAAGAAATTTCCACAGCCATCCTAGCCTTTAGCAGTCACATCTTGATCAGTCATGAGCACCCAACATGGAGACAAGACCTTCGGCAAAAAGATTATAACTTCCTGAAGTCTTGGATGACTGTTAGCATTTTTTAGCAATAAAGTATTTTTAATTAAGATATATATATTGTTTTATTAGTCACACTGCCATTGTACACTTAATAGATGATGGTATAATATAAACACAATTTTTAGATGGACTAGAAAACATTTTGTCAGACTTGCTTTATTGTGACAGTTGCTTTATTGCAGTGGTCTGGAACTGGTTCTGAGCTATCGCCAAGGTATATCCATGTCTTACATACACAGGTACAGTTGATCTTTTCTAAGCTTTACTTTTCTGTCTAATTTGTAATTCTCAATCCCTGCTACACATCAGAATCACCTGAGGTGCTTATTGATCTATGAGTCCTACCCTTGAAAATTCTAATGTAATGGATCTGAGGTACAGATTGGGCACAGGGAGTTGTAAGAGTTCCCTTGTGAGCTGTGATCAGAGCATTCCCTGATCATTCTAACTGGGGCCAAGTCTGAACATCACTGTTCCAGTTTCCTTTTGCTTTCTAAACTGTCTTGACAGGATATGCTCTCAATTCTATACACTTAAAAGTGGCAACATATCACCACATTACTTTTTCCAGAAATATTCATGATTTAAACCTAACTTTTACATGTGACGTGAACAGTTTTGAATCCTACAAAAGGATGCACAGATATTGGGCAAATACAGGAAGAAAGGGGCCATCCTGGAGCCCCCTGGTCATGCCATAACTGAGATTAAGCCCAGCTTCCGGCTCGGCACCTATGGCTCAATGGGCTAAGGCGCCAGCCACGTACACCTGAGCTGGCGGGATCAAATCCAGCCCGGGCCCGCCAAACAACAATGACGGCTGCAACGAAAAAATGGCCGGACGTTGTGGCAGGTGCCTGTAGTCACAGCTACTTGGGAGGCAGAGGCAAGAGACTCGCTTGAGCCCAGGAGTTGGAGGTTACTGTGAGCTGTGATGCCACAGCACTCTACCCAGGGTGACAGCTTGAGGCTCTGTCGCAAAAAAAAAAAAAAAAAGCCCAGCTTCCCAGACAGCTGTTTTACCTGCAGAACACATTAATGATGCCAAAAATCCAATGATGTTGATCCAGCTAAGGTTACTTACACCACAGGATCTCCACCTCGCTTTCTCTCCCAGGCCAAATGCAGCTGTAGCCCTGCAGCCTGAAGCGTCTAAAGGAAAAACAGCTTTCTACCCAGTTTGTGGCACCGATGACTTAAGTACATTTATAAGGACTATTGAACTTAACATCTACATTTTCCCTCCTTATGTTCTAATTTCCTACTTCTCCACACTATTTATGTTCACCTGTTACCCAATTAGCACCCCAGTAAGCTGAATTCCCATAGTTGTTTTACCCTAGCAATTAACCCCCTCCAGCACCCCTCTCTGAAAAGAGCTCCTGTTTAAAATAAACTGCTCAATTATTCACCTAACAACAGGAAGCGTGCCACAGTAGACTAGGAGGAGAACAATTTATTTTTCCTTAGGTCTCTAAATGTGTCCAGTATTAGCTGAGAAGAGATTTTCCTGGAATAATCTAGAGTACTTGGTTGAGGTTGACGGTAAGGGCACAAATTTATCAAATGTCAGCACCTATCTACTAGTTTTCAGATGGTCAGCATCTCTAGTTTGAAGAAAATGCTAAGATGAAAGAGGAAATTCAATGGCTTTCTTTTCTATTTATTCGATAAATTGCTGACATAAATTTCTCATTAAAGACCACAGTGATGTATAGGAAAGAAGGAAACAGAAAAATATGGAAAGAAGCAAGTAAAAGAGGGGAAAATAAAGGAGGAGGAAAGATATTAAATCCTGAGTTATCTAGCATCCTAAGGAATAGATGTTATGTTTAAGCAGTATTTTTTTACAGCAGAAAATGTGCTGCATACAATGGATAGCTTTCCTATCATTAAAAATATAACTAAGATGCTCCAATTACATATAACTTTTTCTGAAAAAATTAAAACAATTTTAGAATTTCAAGTGCCTAAAATACATTAATTACTATGGACAACAATTTTGGAAAGTAATAAAATGGGGAATAACAGTGAGTTAATGTTACTAATAAAATTTGATACTTATGGAAGATCAGAGATGTAAGGGCAACATCATTCATTTCCCAGAAAGGTACACATCTTTATGTAAAAGACTAAGTGGATCATATTTGCACACTACCTAGAACTGCAGAGTATTGTCTATATGTAGATTTTAAGGAAGGAAATTTTTTTTTCATCCGGGCTATCATTTATTGATCTTTTTTATTCTATTTTTTTTCCTACTCTCACATTATCACAGGCAAATATTCAACAACCACAAAAGACGGCACATTAAACCCTGGAAACCTGTGTGTCTAATTGGACTGAAGAACAATTGAGTAGATGGCTCTAATTTTGTCTGGAAAGAAAATATACGAAAAGCTACAATCTGGAGTACAGGATTGCCTGTTAAGCAATTGAGGAAGAAGGTGCTTCTTACAATTTTATTCTCAAAATACAATCCAACAGTCCTTTGCTTGCACGGATTTCCTGAAATCTTTCCACCGCAGAAAACTGCAAAATCCAGGTATTTTAGAAGACTGCTGGAATTTCAGTTTTCTAGTTTTCTCTGCCATAAATAGAGTCCCTCTCCCCCCCCCAGCACTTTGTTTTTTTCAGAAGCCTTCATTAACTAAAATTCTAATCCTGCTTAAACTTGAATGAGGAAAACAAACACACACAAATGAAAGACCTTCCCGCATACTGAATGTGTCAACCCTGGAAAACTGTTTCCAAATATGAGCTAGCTAGCCAGCTAGCTCAGAGCTGTGACTTTCTGCTCTGAAGGAAAGCAGCTTGCGAACTGCAGGGTCCAGGAGCAGAGAAAAGCACAGTCACGGTTCCCTATGAAATTTTAACAATTCATTAATGGGAAAAGACTGCATAAAGGGATAGGGGATCAGAGGCAGCTCAACAGCATCAAATGCCAAGAGAATGAGGACTGAGAAAGGGGAGATGTGAAAACTCTGACTGAGAAAGAGGAGGGAGATTTGATAGAAATAGGAACAAAGAGAAGAGAGACAGGAAGGCAAAAGAATAGGAGAGATTAGAGGACAGAAAGAGGAAAGAGGAGAAAGGATTTGAATAAAATTCAAATCTCTAATCTGGTTTTACTTTTAATCTTCTTTTGAGGGAGGGTATGAATGTAAGATGCTTATTGTTCCACATTTTTTCTGAGCGCCCCTAACTGACCAAACCATGTGTTAAAAACAGTTTCTCCCCCGGAAGGAGAGTCATTATGCCCTTTGACTTTCAAAAGACATCCTTCTCCTACCCAACATCAATAAGGTGAGGTGGTGGTGTGTGCCCTGGTGTGGAGCCCGTGGGGCATCTGCAGAGCGAGGAAATTTCACAGAAATCGGTCAGTCTGGCGAGATGGGACGCATTGTTTCTTAAACATCCTTATCTCAGACGGCGTAGGCATATTTGTTTGTAAATATACACGTTATGCATGTGCTCATGTAAATAAATGTTTAAATATAATTTCCAAATGAGCAACATGAGAAAAATCGTCGATTTTTGAGTGTGTCAAATAATGGCTACAAACAAGGTGTTCTGCAGCTGGCGGCGCAAGGGCCCATCCCTGGAGCCACCCTGCCATCTAGTGGGGCCCTGCCCGCATGACCTCCCTTCCAGACGCAGCTGTCCTCATTTACCCTCACAGCTGGAGATGGGGAAGTGGATTCTCCTAAATGTGTTAACTTAGCAGTGCTATACACTAGAAACAAATTAATATATAATTCTTCCTTGTCTTAAGGTCATTACTGTCGAAGCATAAATTAATAGAGCTATTCCAGCTAATTCATTTTGGCGTTTGCTTCTGCATGTCTGAGCGCATATGTGAAAACAGGCCTCCTCTCCACGCCGTGGGGGGAAAGGAAAGAGGCCTAGAAGTAACTTAGCCAAAAGAGCAGATGCTCTGTCCTAAAATCGAGGCTAGATTGAGGCCTTTCAGATGCTGCGCTTTGCCCTTCTCACGTCACTAAGCCCAGCCTGAAATCCTCAGCACCTCAGCCAGGCCAGCACAGAGGAGTGGTGGTTAGGACTTGGGATCAGAGGGGCGCTAAGGGGGACGCTGTCACCAGAAGGCGGTGGTTTGTAAACCTGTCTGGTTCAGCTCTCTGAGAGCAGAGTGTCCTGTAAGAGAAACATGAGGGCTCCACTTCCTAACCTGGCATGTTCGTGTGCAGTCTGACCATCCTGACTGTATTAGAGATACAAGGATGGTCACCTGCCCTCACCCCAAAGGTGGTCGCACCTTCATCGCTGCTCCCCAAATCAATAGGTTTCCAGATCGTGTGTAGAGGTTACAGCAGCACTCTCCTACTGTGAAAAAATAAAAAAATAACTAATAAATCACAGCAATAGAAAGGGAAGACCAAGGGATGAGGCTGGGAAGATGAAAACCATGCCCCCCCCCACACACATCTGATTTCACTTGTTTCCAAGATCTATAGTGGGAGATACGCTTGAAAAATAGGTTACACCAGCTCCATGCCTGTGGCTCAGTGAGCTAAGGTGCCAGCCTTCACAGGACAGACACACACATACACACACAAACACACGCACATCAAGGGAAAAAACATTGTTTGTTTTGTTAGCAACCGAAGCCTGAAGGCATTTTAAAATATTTTTGTTTGAGAATCCAGAATTTATATGCATGACAATAACTCCTGATGAAAATAAAAGTCTAGGATGATCTGATGCTCTAATCTGCATCTAACCCTGGCTGTTCTGGGATTCACTTCAGAAAAGGGTGGAATTTTGGAATCTTATCATAATCTCTGAAGAGATCAAAAGGAGGCAAACAGCAGTTGGTGTAACCTATTTTTCATTTATTTATTTATTTATTTTTTTGAGACAGAGCCTCAAGCTGTCACCCTGGATAAGGTGCTGTGGCATCACAGCTCACAGCAACCTCCAATTCCTGGGCTCAAGTGAGTCTCTTGCCTCCGCCTTCCAAGTAGCTAGGACTACAGGCCCCTGCCACAATGCCCGGCCATTTTTTGGTTGCAGCTGTCATTGTTGTTTGGTGGGCCCGGGCTGGATTCAAGCCCGCCAGCTCAGGTGTATGTGGCTGGCGCGTTCAAAGATGGGTGGGAGATAAATAGAGCAAGAACAAAGGAGCAGGTATTCCAGGATAGCGTGCTTCACAGAAAGCTGCCTGGTAAACTACGTGTCTTGGAGAATAATGTGTCCAGCCCAATTCTGGGCCAGAAAATGGCTAAAGAGTACTAACATGAAGCATAAAAAGAAGAACGTAACACACAGTCCAAAACATGGTCCATTTCTTCTCTCAACAAGTGCTACATTTCATTTTTACACAAAGACTCCCAGATAGCCCCACTTCTGGGTATGTTAAATCCCTGAGATGTAGATGATTGGTTTTTCCCTTTGTGCTGCTATCTGAGTGTTAAAGATTTCCACTTATGGGTAAGATAATGCACTCACCTGCATTAAGCAGACGATTAATTTATCCTCTTGGCTGCCCACTACCCATCTATAATGTACTTAAAAAAGTAAATAATGCTGACCTAGCTTTAACTTACATTGTGTCTAGAATGAAAAAGGAATGCAGGAAACAAGACTAAAATCATTGCACTGAGCACCACCCCAATCATCATTGGATCATCATGTCAAAAATAACTTCATAATATTGTTATAGAGACATCAGAGCAGATGGGTAAGAAGGATCATCATGCAAGGAAGTGGAGTGTTATTACTTAATTTTATCTCTGTATATTGCAATTATAAAATGTGCAGAAAATCGGCAGGATGATCAGTATAATGACTTCTGACAAATGCCAAACTTTCAAGTATCTAAGGTAATCGAAGATACCTCATAAATGTGTTTGAGATGAAGAAGACTGCAACCTAATTTGTAACAATTGGGTCTGTTTAAGTGGATTGCAAAGAGCCCATATCTTAATTTTTAAAAACTTACTTATCTAACTGGGCTAGAGAATTAGAATGTTCCAGAAGAAATCTTACCTATTCTGGTTGGTGTAATGCTTTGTTATATGAGAACAAGGTCTAGAAGTAGGTAGTTTCACAGAATTCCTGTCAGCACTTATATACATAATTCTGAAGCATTTAATTATATTTTACTCAGAAAAACTTTTAGTGAACTTTTAAGTCCCAAATGGTATAAACTCTTTAATAGGCTGTTCAAATTCCTTGACCATCTAGCTCAAAACTAGTCATATAATTTTTTTTCACACTGTACTCCCATATAAATTCTATTCTGATCATGTTGGTCTGCATAATGCCCTGTGAACACCCTCAGAACACACATATCTCTCTCAAACTTGCCCCTGCACATTGTACCACATTATTCCTGCTTGACACCCTGACTAACAACATATTCTCCACCTGTCAAAATCTCTCCCAACATCCAAGTCAGTCCTTCTCCCCTGGAGGCCTCCCTGAATCTCTCTTATGAAATACTTTCTTCTTGGTGCCAACAATGTCAGCCATTTCACACTTTACGTTATCAGGCTAATTATCTGTTTATGTGACCACACCTTCCTCCCTTTCTGAAAGTCAATTTCTTAAGATCAAAACTTATGTTTTCAAATTTTCTCCTCTTTACAGCATCTCAGACAGTGTCTGCCCTAGACTTTATCCCCTGTGAGGTCAAAAATAAGGTCATTTGTTCAGTATCATGTCCTAGAACTTAGCATAGAACCAGGGCTGCTTCCAAAATGAGAACAATGCTTTACCTTTTGGGTTTCTCAGATACAAATAACATCTGCTCCCATCTCCTCTGCAGAAGTACAGATCACATTAGACAAAAGATAGGAGAGTAGAACAGAAGTTATCACATGTATGTTACAAAACTCCCTTCATCCTCTAAAAAGACAAACAAACACTGTAAACTCTCTTAAAAGAAATTTTTGTTTGGTTAATAATCTTAGATGAAATAAAGGGATAAAAACTAAAAATTATATAGAAAAATAAAATAAAAAATACTTTGACTTATAGGATTTATTCATAATTACTTTTGATGTTTGGGTATTTATTTTTAAAAAGTGAAACAGTAAAGGGTACAAGTGAAAATTACTAAACGTAGAATATAAATGTCTTCATATAGTGATTTAAAGGCCATGAAGGCTATGTTAAATAATTTAATGAAAATATTTTAGATTGTATATAAAGTCAGCATATTGTGCCCCATGATTGCACCAATGTACTCAATTATGATTTAATAAAAATTAAAGAAAAAAGTGAAACAGTAGTTCATAACCCATTAAAAATGGCTCTATCAACAAATTAACTGTTTATGGGCCTTGTCCTATACCAGGGACTGATTAGGAAATTCTTGTTCTCTGTAGGGTATACTAAGAATGGCCTCAAGAGGAAAAAGAAAATGGAAGAGGAGAAGATTTTCTATGAAAAAGTTGAAGGAAAGAGTGATCAACCTTCACCCAGTTAATAATCATAATTGGTTTCAACATGTTTCTTGTAAAGAATGTCAGCATGGATTTAGTTGCATCACTGGTAACTATGTAAGTTAGAAATTTTATGCCATACACAATAAAAACAAAGCCATGGTATAGTAATGTTATTTTTTTTAATCTATCCATATCACTTTCACTCTAAGAGATGAATATTGCAAAGAAGGTATACTCATGTTTAACAGGTTTGCAAACCAAGACCTCAGCTATATAAAGGGCTGCAATGCATGACATGGGGCCAATAATACTAAAATCTCAAATTGAGAAGGTTTCTATTGTATTTTGAATCTCTGAAACAAATACAGTACACCTGCCTCTTAAATCTTTTCCTTCCCTTCTCCCACTCTCTCCCAGCCTCAATGTGCTGGATAAAGGATTTGTAATGTTGCCAGCCTTCCCACTTAATGATCTGAATGCATCTACATAATGGCCTCCAGATACTGGCCATTATGGATGAGATTCATGTCACATATAAATTAGCTCTCTTGTTACTGCGTATTCTTGAGTTTATCATCATTAAGGAGGGAAAATGTTTCTCAACAAAAGCCTCAGGTACTATGGTGATAGACACAATAGTAACACTTAGATACACAGATACGCATGTTTCCATTTTGGTCTTTTGTATCCATCTTCACTTGTCCCAGAGATGCCATTTACTGACTCTTTGGATGTAGAATGTTTTGAAATACATTTGCGAATTCATGGATTGTTGGTCATATTCACATTTTTATATTCAGCTAATGTTTAAATGTATTTAGGAAAAAGGCCTCAGTTTAGTGGGGAAATCACTTTCAGGCTGTTATATCTGGTGCAGCTGGGGAGATAGAGAGGTTCAAAACATCTGTCAGTCCACAACATTTCCACAAACCCATTCCACATCCAACAATACTGAGTGATGCAGCTGCTAACTGATAAAATGTAAATAAATACCTGTAGACACTAAAACAAGGCAGAGAATTCATTTTCCAAGTATTTTATTTAAATGCTAATAGGATCACAGGCCAAGTTCCTTTGGATAAGTGAATAACTTCCAGCTCTGGGCTTATGGGTGTGCTAATTTTAGGACTGGTTTAGTGTATGTGTGAGAAAGACAGGGAACGACTTCCCACAAAGGAGGAAAAACATAAAGAAAGTTTCAGGGGAAGCAGTCTATTTTGAGAAGATATCCAGTGCCTTCATCAGCACCTACATTAGCTCTCAGAGCTTTATTTGCCCATAGGCAATTAGCCCAGTGGGTTCATGTACAGAGCGAATGTGATCTAACCCATATAAAAGTGTCCATCCTAACTCCCTATGTGTTATATCCTGTGGCCTCAGGCTAAGCTCCATATCCCTGTTAATCACCTTGCAAAGTTAGCTGGGCAGGAGCACACCTGATTCTACTGCTGCCAGAATAGTCTATTGATAGATTCTATCTCATGTCCGTAAAGGACTCTAAATGCATTTCTTTCCCAGAGAAATGTCTTAACACAGAACACTATTCATGAGTGATACTGAGTAAAGGTTTGATGATGATGTTGATCATGATAAGGGGGATGCTGGCTGTGATGGCAATAAAGATAATGATCTTTTTCAAGGTTTCTACCAGCAAAGGGCAAGCAATTTCTTTGTGATTCCTCCCCCACAACAAAAAACAAAGCAAGAAGCAAGCGAAACACAAAACCAAAACAAAAAGCTCAGTTTATGCTGCCTGTGTTGTCCATGACAAGTCTGTGCATACGCGCGCCCACATGTGCGGCTACTGATAATGAACTAAATGAATACTAACAGCTGAGACAGGGAAGAGCATCCAAATTCCAGCTATGGCCTGAGATAAACAGCATCTTGGTGGCATTCCTCTCTTAAGGTCTGGCTATGGCTAAAAATCAGACAATGAAGAAGTTGCTGCCTGTTTCTGGAAAAATTTGCATTGATTAGAAACAAGATCACTCAACAAACATTCCTAGCCAATGCCCATGATCCTGGAGACACATAATCTGTATTCATGAAGCATTTGGGATAATTAAATATCAAGTTCTAGGACAGTATAAGATACAATTAATCATCGAGACAAAGAATCTCCATTCAGCTAGAGGTACTACACGGCAGAGGGGATAGGGAGACTTAGGAAGATTTTAAAGCCACTTTATAAATTCACACAGGATAGTGGGTTTGAAGCACTCTGATTTATGTAATTCTCCTCTATAAGCAACAACTTAGAACCAGCCAGCAGATTACAAACCAAGAACAAAGAAACGATCTTGTAACGAGCCACTTCACAGAAGATTCCAGATTTCACTCAATGAAAACCAATGAAGTGTTACCAGTGCCATTGTTTACTTGTATAGATTATAAAATGCCTCAATAATTAGTTATCTTTCTTTGAATATGGCATTTGTTTCTTTATCCAGAATACAGGTTCTTCAGATCAGAGATTACGTGTTAATCAAAATTTGTATTTTCCTCACCATTTAGTAAAGTGCCTTGCAATAAGTAGACACCGAATAAATATTTGTTGATTGATACCTTTAATAACGCGGTGACACACAATTCTGATTATTATAACATTTACCATACACACATACACATGCGTACACACACACACACAAATTTTTACTGACTCTACATCAGCTAAAGAATAAAGTATGAATCTTTTAGTTCATTCCATACCTTATAACTTAGCCCAGACTGACCTTTCCAACTTTAATTTTCCACCACTACCCTTCACACAGCTTTATTTATCCTTAAATTTCTTAGTCCAGTTTGTTTCCTTCACAAGAAATATTCCTTTTCACGTCATCTCATATCTTCATTGGTCGAAAGTTACTTCCTTTATTTGCCCTTCCCTATATCTTTCTGGGACTCCTACACCTGAAGTAATCACTGTCTTCCTTGAGGTAGAATATGAGACATATCTCTTTCATGGCTTCTCACATTTCACTCAGCCATTCTGTAAATTCTCTCAGGATAAGATCTGCCCCCAAATTTTGATTCATCTTTGAGAATCCCAAGGCTGTTAGTATCTTTGAAACCCCCAAGACTCTTATGCAGAGAAGTTCCCAGTAGATATCTGTTGAATTAATTTACTAATTAATCTATTTATAGAAGAACTAAAAATCTATGTAGAAATCCTGATGCGGTAAATAAAAATGATCTCTTCCCTTTGATACAGAATATTAGAATCATATTCTGAGTTGTTATGCATGTTGTGGTTTGGCTTTGGCAGCATTTACTAAATAGCATGCTTAGTAACTTTGTAGAGCCACGCCAGCCTGCAGACTCAACTGTATTCTAACATATGACCCTCTCCTTCATTTCCTAAGCTCCCCACCTCACCTGCTATGATGTCCTTTTTCCTTATTCACTCCATTCACCCAGAATTTTTTCTGTCTGCACTTAGACGCACTACAACCTTGTGTTCTTATGTTTACCACTTAATCAACTAGCTCATAACCTGGTTAGATTCCTGGCAAGTTTTTTCTCTCCAGTTTATCCCAACACAGTGGATGATTGACCTACAGAGAAGGTAATAAAAAAATCATAAGTTCACTCCCAAGATGCATGAACTATCATTATTCTGCTTCCTGGCCAAAGAAGAAAAACAAAGGCTTTGGGAGGCCAAGGCCAGTGGATTGCCTGACCTCACAGGTTCAAAACCAGCCTGGGTGAGAGCAAGACCCCACCTTTAAAAATAGCTAGGCATTGTGGCTGGTGCCTGTAGTCCCAGCTACTCAGAAGGCTGAGGTAAAAGAACCACTAGACCCTAAGAGCTTGAGTTTGCTGTGAGATGTGTTGCCATGGCACTCTTCCAAGGTTGACAAAGTGAGACTCCATCTCAAAAATAAATAAATAAATAAATAACAAAGGCAATAAATACAAAAGCCTCTTTCACATATGCAGTCATTTTTACATATGGCAAGGGAAAATCTATCCCTTCAAAACAAGACAGACATTCTGCTTAAAAGATGCCTTATCACTTCCAAATGCCTAGACTTATTCTTAGAGAATGTAAGACTAAAGTTTATACAGAAAGACCCCTGAGAAAGTACTAGATTGACTTCCTCTAGAACAAGGGTTCTCAACCTGTAGGTCGTAACCCCTTTTAAACAATGAAAATACATTGCAGCATTAGGAAGGTTGAGAACCACTGCTCTAGAAGATGATTAGGTATTATTCATCACCATGTCCTGAGTGTCTAGTGCAATGTCTACAATATTCTGGGTTCTTCCTCCATAAATATTTGACAAATGGCTAAGTTTACATATTAATGAATAAATGACTCTCATCTATGATTTCTCCTCACATAAAAGATGCTGGTCCAAGTGATCCCATCCTTTCCTTCTCCTGATGAGCTCCATAAAAGCCCTGCTATCTACATGTGGCTCCTTTCTCAAATCAGACTATGATAGTCCTAGATGAAAGGAAGAGAGGGCACAGGAGGAATGAGCCTTAAAAGTACCCAGGAACAAAAATAAATAACAAAGCTATAAGAATGCCTTTATTTGCACCACAGTGGACTATGTTTTACACTGCTCTTTTCAATGCATTTCCTCTATAGAGTTTCTTGGCAATTTGGCAAGGCATCCAGAGTAGGCATCATTGCCTTCGCACCATTTCTTTATGCCCATGCTACACATTGTATTATAGATGAGAAAGCAAACATCTACAGGGCAGACCCAGCCAGTGGGTTACCAATTTCCTAACTCCAAAATCCAAATCAACATTTGTAAGGAGCTTATTTTTTAACCATAAATCTGACTTCAATACACTGTGCTAAACAGATACCATGTGGAACGCTCCCACTTCATCTCTTCTCAGTTCCCCTTCTTCCCATCTCCATGATTGCTGGTATCATCTTCGTTCTAAGTCTAGATGGATGAGGACTCCAAAACAGGATCATACATCCTTCCCCAACATACTTTTATTTTCCCTTATAGTCAAGGATACTTTCAATTTTCTTGCCTGTCAGTTGAATCCCAGGCGATGACCCCCTACTCTATCCCATTCACTTGTACTCCAGTCACTTGGCTCATTTAAATTACTGCACCTATGGCTAAGCAAGTTCTGAGGAGTCCCAGCAAAGCAGAGATGTCAGCACCTTTGCTATGAAGTACTTGTAACACAGTAGCCAAGGGCCACTTTTAGCTCTATGTGGCTGAGAAGTGTTTGGTTCAATCAGGCAGAGAAAATGCTTGCTCTTCACAAGATTGCTACATTCTTCTCTAGGAGATATTCTAAGGTAGTCTCTACAAACTTCTTTGAAACAAGAATTTGGGTTTTCTACATTGCATCCTTTTGCAATACACTGTGATGTCTAGTGTGCAACAGAGCAGAAAAAACATGTGAAGTTGCTCCAAGAGTCAGAGGTCCTCGTTCCTGGTTTTGAGCCTCACTTTCACTGGTTGGGAGGTAATAGTTATCATGTAAGTTACCTCAGTTCAAGGTGCAGGGCTCAGTTAAGGAAGTCCATGGAGCCATTCTGCCAAAACAAAAGCCCTTTTTGCTCCAGGGCTATACCCCACCTTAGAGAAGCAAGAGGTTGGTGTTCAGCCCCCACCTAGTTTCTTACCAGGCTGCTTTGTCCAGTATACACACAGCCCCACTATAGGATGTGGCCTTTCCCAGTTGTCCTTTGCCAAGCCACCTTCCTACACATTTAGGTGCACGCAACATTGTAATTTTAATTGGAGAAAGTTCCTCCCAACCTCTCCTTTCTAATCCTGCTCTTCCCTTCTCTAGATTATAGATCTCCTCAGATATGCCCCAACTCATCTGGCCCCTATTCATTTGAACTTGGCATATAAACAGATGCTATTCCAGATTGCCAACTTTTACCCCAAATTTCCAAGCTTTGCAATATATAGCATTTCCCTCCTCTCAAATAGCTGAGGAGGACACTAACCTCACTGGACAGTGGATGTACTCTGCACAGAGAAGTTATCATGATTGTAAATGTCAGATCAGGGTGTAACTATGGAATTATTTCAGCAAACATAGAAAAGTGTGTGTTATACCAATGCAGTGTGTGGGATTCAAAGCAGATAGATCAGATCTCTAGAAAGGAAAGGCAAGGAAGTGCCCACATGCAGTTGCAGGCTTCTGTGCCATGACTGTGTGGAGTCAGGACCACCTGGAAAGCTACCAATCTCCCTGATGCCATTTCCTTACCCAGGCAGTAAAACAGGCAAAGTTTATCATCTTTTTATTTGGATCTATAAAATTTCCAAGGGAAGTACTTGGAAAGGAAGAAAGATAGCTGCAATCAAACCTCATTTTTTCCCTTCTTTCCTTTCAGAGGTCCTGATTTATTTACTCTAGAAGAAGAGTGGCATTTGAAATTAAAAACTCCAAACCCAGAGGAATAAAGATTAGCAAGATGAGAAGATAAGCCAACCAAAATAGAGTGAGTTAGAAAAGGCAAAGGAGGGGGTCGCAGGGCAGAGTGAGAAGATGAAATGGATGGGAAGAGAGAGAAAGGGTGGAGGTGTGGAAAAAGAGGGGGAGGAAGGGCAGGAGGAGGAGAGATCAAACCCAGGAAAGGGGGCAAAGTGATCGAGGGAGGAGAAGAGGGGAGCAGTGGGAGAGAAGGAGATAGCAAAAAGGAGTAGGAGGAAGGAGGGAAAAACATACGTGGATGACCGTGGATGACTGATGTTTAATTTGATACAAAGCTAAGTTGTTATTGCAAGCACCGGATGTCTTCATTTGCCACAGTTAGGATTTAAAAGCCAGGAACTCAATTTATTTGTTCTTTTTCCTAATAAAAAATATGTTTCATCCCAATGGAGAAACATGTTTCTTTCTGCCAATAAGTGTCAGCACCTAATCTGAAGCCTTCAACAAAGTGATGCCATAAATAATTTAACCTGGAAAAAAGCCACTGATGTCTGTGAAATAATGTATAGATTTCAGATGTATCAAACTTCAAAACAGAAAAAAAAGTGCAAGAGATGGGTTTTGGAAACAAAGGGACATCTTGCCACCAAGCAAAAAGGAAATGCATTAAGCCTGGAGGGGTGGAAGCAGCAGACATCTCCACTGACACCAGGCTTCACCAGCTGCTAGAGAAAAATGCTCAGAACTCAGACACTTTGTAAGAACCAGGGAGCCAAATCATATTTATTTTCCACCCACTCCTCAGAATACAAACTTGTGTATTCAATGATTTCTCCCAGAAATGTTCATAAAAGGTGTTCTCCCTCCTGGGGTGTCCTCCAAGGCAAGAAGGATAGAATCTAGAATAAGTTTTAGAAAACTAATACAAGCTTGGCCACTAAAAACATAGTCTGTTTAAGGTATTTATTCCCAAAGGATATCAGGTTTTTTCCCACTGGTAAATTTTGATGAAGATACTTAAAAAAAAAAAACAGTCAACAACTGTAAAAGCTCAATGGAAACACACACTGAAGTCACTGTGCACATAATTTCTCTCTTGTTAGTCATTTACTTATTCTTTTGCTCATTGGTGTCTCATCATAAGCAATGCAATTATCTCTACTAAGTCTGAAGAGACCTATTTCCTTCAACACCTCCATAAAATAGTCTATAGACCAAAAGATTTGAGGACCACTTACTCTGGGGCTCTCTCTTCCCTCTCCTCCTTTAGTACCTCATCTAAGCCAGTAGTTTTTTGCTCAAACTGAGCATTAAAATCACCTGGGGAGCTAAAACAAAACAATATAAAACAAAATACATCAAAAAGAAAAAAGAAAAAGGAAAGAACATAGAAAGAAAAAATATTGATGCCTCAGCCGCCCTCCACACCAATTAGATTAGAAATCTCTGTGAGTTGGTTTAGTATTTCATATTTTTTTAAACTTCCAAGGTGATTCTAACATGTAACTAGTATTGAGAACCACTGTTCCAGATACCATGGAAGTTCAATAATAGAAACACATTTAAACAACTCTTCTCAAAGAAGACACAAATCAAAGGTAGACAGGAAGACTCCCCATCGATAATAAAAACTGTACCTTTGAAATGAAGCAGCTAGGAGCAGGAGAGGAGGAAATTAAAATTACTAAAAATTTAATTATTTTTTTCCTAATGAGTGAGGCAAGATTTATCTAGCTTAGCTCCAATTTTTGCATTCCATGGAATGAGCCCTTTATATTCTGACAGGTAGCCCCCATCTAAAGTTGAGTTAAAGTAAGAATTATTCCTTGGTTCATCATCACAGTTTTTCCCAAGTATGATCTGAAAAGTAGACAAATACAGGCTCCATTAAATGCTACTGGAAAGTGAGCATATTTCTCTGAAAGCAAAATAAACAAGCTTTGGAATGGATAGAAGTAGTTTTGAATTTCTTCTGCCACTTCTAGCCAAGTGGCCTTGAAAACCACATTATTTTTACCTGAGCCCGAGTTTTTCTTATTGGTAAAAGAGGGCTAACAACTACTTTGAAGAATTATAAAAATGAAAGATAACAAATATAAAGAATCCCACATGTTAAGGGCGCAAAAAACATTAACAATTAGGAACATAACCCTCATATCATTTTAACTAAAAGCAGAAAATTGCTGGAAAGCCAATCAGCTGGAAAACTGATTTGCTTCTTGGAAGAAATCTTGTATTTGGCATTGTGGTTTCTCAACAGAAAATAGATACACAGGGAAAATGTGAATAACATTTAAAAGGTATTTGAAATTATAAACCTTGGGTGACAGTTGAAACATTGTTGATTGCTATATAATCAACACTGGACACTTGGGAGCTACCACAGGCTTTGTTTGTACAGTTGCTTTTATATTTAAAAGATACAACAAAGCTTTTAATCACTAGATAAATAACCAGATGATCATGACAAGTATTTTTGGCAATAAAAGAATGTATCCTAGCCCTCTTCTCCATTTCTACAACTCACTGAATTGGCTGGAAAGCCAAGAACAATCTTTGTTAGCTTTCTGTTTGACTAACAAGGGCTCTGTGTCTCAGTCCTGGCCCTCTCCATCCTCTTTTCTTTTTATATTCATTTTGGATATAATAGCTAAAGCCATCTTGAAGCAATAAGGAAAAAGCTAAGAGAATCACAGAGAATTAAGCCTTGACATCACTAAACCACAGACCAAGTACCTGCTTGCCTCTGGGTACTTTGTCGTGTGAAAAAAAATGGAACTCTATTTGCATATAAGCATTTGAAATCAAGTTTTGTATTACTTGCAACTGAATACAGCCCTCATTGACACAGTATAATTGACTAAATCTGAAACTATTCACAACAATTTAGTGTAAGTAGCTATCACCCACTGATCTCAAAATCAATGTACCTGAACACATAATGTTAATCTATACATCAAAGAAAGAACTTTTTTCTACAACTAAAGCAGAAATGACTAGAAAACACTTTGTAAAATGCAAAGCAAACTGTACTAAGGGAGAAAATGCAGGCTCTACAGCTTTGAATTCAGGCTCTACAAAATAAGCTGCTTTAATCCTGTGCATTCCGGATACCAAATTTTCATCCTGATGTTTAAGACCTTTCCTCATCAGAGGCTATTTTGATACAATCAGAGTTTCCTAATTATCACCTGTATATGCCATGACTTTTCATGCCTTTGAGCTTGTCCTTGCCTTTCTCATTGGGAGGAATGTCCCACCTCCCAACCCTTCTCTGAAGATGTCCTGACTTTTCAAGTCCATAATGCTCTCTTTTTCAGTTTTTAATTAAAAATATGTTTATGAGCAGGTGTGCATTCACACCCACACACATGTACACACTCTACCACCTTTTTCACAAGTCTAGGTTTGCTTTCCCCAGATTGTAACTTTGCAATGGCACAGCCCATCAAGCCCATAGCCCCTCCACTCTTATGGTGCTGGGCTATTGTTCAATATGCCAGAAAGTTAACAGGAAAATTTTGGCACTCTCAGATGAATTATGCGAATTTTTATAGAATCTATGGAAGACACTACTCTTACCTTTAACTAATATCTTTATTCAGAGATCAAAAGTTCAAGAAGATCCCTGGGGACACATCTGAAAAAGGTAGACTGGACCTGGCAACTTTCACCTGTGCGCAGTTCCAAAGAACACGGCTGTCTAAGGCACCAGAAGAAGTAATGCTGTCTGGTCATTGGCCAGGCTGACTGCCACTCTGTGCCCAAGAGAGGTGCCATGGTCTCAGGGTGATTCGAAAGTTTCTCCTATAAAAGTTCTGCTTCTCACCTTTCTTTGCACATCTCTGACCCATCCCTTCCAACTTGCTTTCTTTTTCCTTTGTCTCAATGCATCTCATCTCTTCTGTTTTCCTCTCCATTTCCCTAATATTTATGATCCTGCCTTTCCTTTCAGCTTTCTCTACAAACTTTTACTCATTACTCATTGCTTTGAATATGATTGGGTTTTTTTCACTCTATGTTTTCTAGTTTATTCAAAATTTGAATATCAGTTTCCTCTTTGCCTGTCAGGTGGCTTAAGAACACACTGGGTTTTTTTCATAGGGTAAAAACATCTAAGGCCTTAGCAGAAGAAGTTTTTCCATAAGGCCACAGTAAGTTATTGCCAATGAGGGCAACCTTACCCAATGATGTCCATGTCACTGACTAGTCCCATGCACCACCTCAGATGTGAAAATCAGTTCTCTGACAGCAAGCTACTAGACATCACAAATTCCAGAATAGTGATGGAAGATCAAATTGATTCATTCTGCAGAGAAAGGGCAATAAAAAGAGGACAGAGAAAGAGAATTAAGAAACTTAAAAAGGATACAGAATTGAAAAACAAGCACCTCCTTTCTCAAAAATAGTGTTAGCAGGATATTAGATTTAGTAGTGAATTTTAGCGTCTTATTATATACCTGCCCTACTATGCCTTTCTGTTAGCTAGGGATTTATTTCAAGGCCTTACCAATCATATGCTAAAGCTGAACCATCACTAAAACATCTTCTGGGAGGACAGGGAGAAATCCAATCTAGGATTGAAAGCTGCAACTGTCATAGATAAAAAATACCCTATGAAGACTGCTATTGAGTCCAACAGTTGGAAGAATTACTACAAAGTTGTCTAAGCTTCATGTAAGTTACTGGCTCATTCTCAGCCCAATGTCAAGGGTGCCCATATCTAGGGCCCCCCCACAAAAGAAAGCAATTTAGTGCTCTTCCCATAATCACTCCCCAGTGATTCTACCTTGCAATTAGCAGGGACTCCTTGAAAGGATTTAGCTAAATTATTTCTAGGGGGAATAGACAAGATTAGTAAAGAACTGGACCTCCTGACTCTGATTCGTGCATTAACAAAACTCCCAGCACTGTTAAGAGATGTTTCAGGCAGGGAAGAAACAGCTTTTGAAGAAGAAAACTATCCTATATTGTGCTATTCATGACACCAATGCCATCAATAAGCTGTTATAATAGCCTGTTTTTCCATACACAAACATTTGCACATTTATGTCCTGTCAACTAGAAACTCCCAGTTTTTCATCATATAATCTCAATTTTTCTCATTAGAATCCCATATGCCAACTGGCAGCCTCAATGCCATCAGTCCTTCCATGAATCCTCATCCTGAGGACCTGAGTATCTCACACTCACACACTCACACACACACACTCACACACATACACTTGCATGCACACACACATGCTCATGCACACATACACTTGCACACAGACACAGACACACACTCTCACACATGCACACCCACACACACACTGAGCATTGGTTATATAAACCAATTATTATAACAAAGAAAGAACTAACTTGGTATCTTTAAAAGAGATGTTTTGGTAGCTTTAAAATTTGAAGGAATATGTGATGGGCTACATTTAAATCACAGTTGCCAACTGTGACAATGCCAACTTGAAGCCTTAGTACTCTTAGTATAATGTTCAAAGCCTCCAAGATGTTAAACACAAATGGACCTTTATGTACTTTCAACTGCATTTCCCTCTCATCCCTTTATACCTTAACTTTCTCCCTTTTTTTACTAATCTCTAAATGCCACAACCTTTCCTTTTTCTATACAAAAGGATATCAAACAAATTGCACTTCTTGTCGATCCCTTCATTCAGGAAAAACGACATGGTTATTTTATTAGACGGGAGGTCTCAAGAGCTCCTGAACCCCATAGACAGTCTCATAAATTACCAAGAGCCACACCACTAAAACAACAATAAACTTGAAATGGGTTAAGTGGTTTTGTTCCTGGCTCGCCCCTCCCTCCCCATCTCTCTGTGGAAAGTCCTGGATCCATACAGCGCTGAGGATGTGTATCATTGACACCTGGGTACCTAGTGCCTAAACGCAAGAACACCGTTACAACTGACCTTGATCTACAATCAGCAGACTGCATCTTTGGATAAGATTTCCCAGAAGGAATTGATAGGCAACTATCTGTTTGTATCTATAAATATATTTCACTCCTTGAAATTATTCATATATTTTATCTCCACAAGGATGGAACTGTGTATAAAGATCTTTCCATTTTTGTGTGTAATATGATGCCTTTTATTTGACCTAAACATAGAGCTTTAAGAAATGACCTTTGATATGAGTGTGCTGTATTGATCTAGTTGGGATCGATCAAGGAGACAGTTGGAATCAGATCAGCATTGTTGCTGCCCAGTGCACCTGCTGGGTACCACTGTAACTCCAGCTTAAAGGTCAGGAAAAGGATTTGAAGAAGAAAACCCACCTGTGAATGCCAAGGACTTCCACTTCCTCCCCTTGGTTCATCCCCAAGTATGAACCAGCTCTCCTGCCCTACCTTTGCAGCCAGGAGAAGATCATTACCTGCACTAACCTGTGGGGCCAGAAAGAGTAGGCACATTAGAGCCATCTTCCTTAGGCTTTGTTTAGAACAGCCAACCTCAGCCTGATCCACAAATATGTGAGATTAAAAAAAAAATTACTGTTCTATGCCAGTAAAATTCTTTACTTGTTTTTAATGCAACAAGAGTTTTCTAATACATCTCAATGACTGCTACGTATTTTGTAAATGAAAAAATACAAAGGATTTGAAGGTACAAACCTGGCCTCAAGGTCAGACATCTGAAGAATTCAAAATTGACGAGAAGGACGAAGTTCAAACTTATGAAGGAAGCTGAGTGACCCATGTGACTTTCATGCCAGTTTTAACTCCAAAATTCTATTATTTCAAGATATAGTAATAGTAAATAATTTACTTTGTCTTAATGATTGCTAGTCTTATAATTCTTTCACATGGAAATTGTAACATAATCTCAAAACAACTTATCAGGCAAGCAAGACAGAAATAATTGTTTTAAGATGACAAAAAAAAAACCCTGGAGGACAGAGAATTTATGTTACTTTAGTG
Organism: Perodicticus potto; assembly: GCA_963574655.1. Taxonomy (NCBI): domain Eukaryota; kingdom Metazoa; phylum Chordata; class Mammalia; order Primates; family Lorisidae; genus Perodicticus; species Perodicticus potto. Next base: position 1,161 of record CAUYRH010130545.1, on the reverse strand, counting down.
ACACTCTTCAGCAAACTAATGGAAAAGCGAAAACGAGAACCCAAGGACCAAAACCACAAGCTAATAACCAGAGCTTTAAAATGGAAGTTGGTTGTAGAGGGACTCTACCTAACAAATGCAAATATTGTAACCTCGTTGTTTATACCCTCACATTAACCTGAAATAAATAATAACAATAAGTAAAATGGAACTTGTCTGGAAGGAAAATGTCATTGTCCTTGCTAAGCATCCTAAGAATTTCATTGTTTACTTTCTGCTCTACTAGAAATTCTATTACTCAGTTGTCATTGGGTGATCTCATTCCTTTAAGAGGCAAATCTTGATGACTTTCTATATCAATTAAGTTTATAAATTGCCTTGTCTATGGTCTGAGTAATGCTTCTCCTGAGCTGAATCCTCACCTAGCCTGGAGTCCACAATAGTCAGCCATGGGTGTGGCAGTAGACAGGACTGACTGGTAGCCATAAGGCAACCCTTAGCCAAGTCACATCTCCATCAACAATATCCCCAACCTTATTCCTACCCTGACTTCATCTTCTGATCATTCCCTCCATGTCCTCAGACAAAAGGTTTTTTTCTTTAGGAAAATTCAATGAGTAGTATATCTTCTTTTTTATTATTTATCAAGATTAAGAAATGGAGAGATAATGGAATATTTTGAAAGGTTTAGAGATAAGAGTGGGAAGTGATAATCCTGAACACAGTAGGTAGGAAGTTTGGTGAGTTTGAGGGAAGGAACTTCACCAGTTATCATCATAGTGTTTTGAAGTCAGAAGGTCTTAAGGGGCATTGCCTCCCTCTTATCAGTCCAAGCCACATGAAAGAGCTATGTATGAATACTTAAGGTATTCACTTTTCAAGATAGCTCCTTATATTATGACAGCTTTACCCAACTGCACATTTAAGGTGGATTTCAAGTACTGTATTAGTGAATTTTGCTATTCTATTATTTGCTTAACATATTTTATCAACTCTTTCCACAAAATTGTTATATGGAGACATTAAAAGAACTATTGATATCCCAATTCATAATTGCTAAGACGTGGAAGAAGCCCTGAACCAGTTTTACAACCACTTCTACCTTTGAGGCATTTGTTATAGCAGAGCCCGTCTCTCAGTACCAAAATGTGCTCTTGGTTCTCCAAAGAAATGGAAGCAAAA